>JAYESA010000199.1:0-205000 GCA_036927795.1 Iris macrosiphon | reverse complement strand
GTGTGTGTGTGTTAGTATATAAGTTAGTATGTGTGTATATATATATATATATAGTTGTGTGTATATATATATATATATGTATGTTGTTATATATATATATATGGGCGTGTCTGTGTGTGTGCGCATGGCAGAGCGAGGCGTGCAGCGAAGCGGGGGCAGTGGGCTGCACAGCCGCTACTGTGCTGTGCACAGCAGCAGCAGCTACACAGCTAGCAGCAACAGCAGTAAAAGCTAGCAGCAGCAGCAGTAAAGGCAGTAGCAGCAGCTCCAGCATGCAGCAGCAAGCAGCAAGCAGCAGGGTAAGCAGCAGCAGCAGCAGGGTAAGCAGCAGAGCGAGGGAGAGAGAGTGATATATATATATATATATATATATATATACATAGATAGTTGATAGATAGATCTATAGATAGCTAGATTAATAGATAGATAGCTAGATAGATAGCTAGATTAATAGATGGATAGCTAGATAGATAAAAAGATAGTTAGATAGATAGATTCATAAATAGATAGATAGATAGATAGATAGATAGATAGATAGATATATAGATATATAGGTAGATAGATAAATAGATATATGGATAGATAGATACATAGATAGAATTCTAGATAGATAGATAGATAGTTAGATAGATTGGTAGATAGATACGTAGATAGTTAGATAGACGGATATATAGATAACTAGATAGATGTATATATAGATAACTAGATAGATAGATAATGAATAGATAGTTAGATAGTTAAATAGATAGATAGTTAGATAGATTGATTATAAATGCATAAATAGATAGATAGATAGATAGATAGATATATAGTTAGATATATAGATCTATGTGTATAGATATATATACATATAGCTATATATATATGTATAGATACTAGATATAGATATATATATTTTTTTATGAGTTTGGATATAGATATAAGGTATGTGTATATGTGTGTATGTGAGATATATATGTAGATACCTAGGTATATGCATATATGTATTAGATATATATATATATTTTAGCCTAGATTATAGCTAGATATATATGTTTATGCATAGTCAGTTAGCTAGAGGGGTAGTAGGGTTGAGTTTAGAGAGGTATCTCGATACCTTGAGATACCAAGGTATCTCAATACCTTGAGATATCCAAGGTATTGGGTTTCGAGCAGGATTTTTGAGCAATTGCCTAGGTTTGAGTTTAGAGATGGGTTTATATGTATATATGTATATATTTACGCGTGCTAGCATATGTTTTAGCGGGTTTAGGCGGGGTGCATAGCGTAGGATGAGGTATCGGATATCGAGGGTATCCCGGTATCTCAAGGAGGTGAGTTTGAGGGTTTATTAGCTTAATGACCTAGAATTTTAGGGGCACCCTAGTTTGACCTAGACTTGACCGTAGTTGACTCGGTTGACACCCAAAGTCAACTTTTGACCTAGATTTGACCCAGAGTTGACTTTTTGGACCCAGAGTTGACTTTTTGATCCAGATTTTACCGGTTTGACCCGTTTGACCTAGAACGACCCTAGAAGCCTGTTTTTAGTTATTTTATATCTGTTTAACTAATTAGAAACCTGTTTAACCTTGCTTTTCACAATAAGTCCTTGCGACACCAGTTCGGATCGTCAGTTGCTCAGGACGTCAGGCGAGTACATTCTCTGATAGTTTTCATTATCTGATGATTATTATGATTCGGCTTCTAGTATGTATCATCTGATTTTTTTGGCACAGCACAAGACACAGACTGGTATTTCTGGATTCATTTACTTGCGACACGTATTTTTCATGTTTCTGGCCTCTATTCTGGAATCACTACTGGCATCACCTACAGGCATCACTACAGGCATCACTCATGTTTCTGGCTGGACTCATCTTGATTTACGTGTCGGGTCTTGGATTCACTTGTACCAGTTGGGGCGAGGAAATACTCGAGTAGACATGTAAACATTCCCATCTGGAATCATCAGGAATCACCCCCTCTGGTCTAATCTGGAATGATAGCAGCCGCGCATCCAGTGCGCGGTGAGCCATACTTATCCCTAGCCGTTTACATGTCGAAACAAGTATTTCAAAGACACCGAGTTCATTCTTTATAGTCTGGACTCTTTTGCATTTCTTGTTGGTCTCACTTACATGTTTCTGGACTTGACTCACTACATGTATCTCATGCTGGACTCACTACACGTTCTTGTGCACAGACTTGATCTTAGCTTAGATTTCCTGTATCTTGCAGTTATTACTATATTGCTTCTGATATTCATGCATCTTGCCTCGATATTTTGGGACTGGGGCGTGACATGGTTTTTGTGGTGGCCCATACAGGTCAACGACTAAATTGTTTGGTTTCAACTTAGGGACCGAACAGGCCTGCAATAAGAATAAGATAAGTTTTTTTTGGATCTCATCCACTTGCTTGAATCGTTCTTGATATCTGTATCGTATTCAAATTAATTTTTGACTTGCATCTTGTCTTGACTCCTGTGCGCCTCTTATAGTTTATTTTTTATGCAGATTAATGGATTCACGAGAAAATGATGAAACTCCAGCAAGAACACCAATAGGTGATGTAGCCACCTATGAAGAAGATGAAGTGACGCTATTGAGTGGAGATCCCTCTACTCACCGAAGCAGCCAAGCAGATCATCAAGCTTCTAGATTTCGGCGTGATGACATTCCACCTCCTCCGCAGTTCGTTCCACCGATGCCTGTATTCCCTCAAGGACAGCCTATTGACGGGCAACAAATATTCCAAATGATCTACGCAATGATGCAAGCCCAGCAACAAGTCCAATACGAGGCTCAGCGTCGTGAGGCTGATTACTTGAGGAACAGTCTAGTAAATGCACTGGAGCAGGCCAACCTACCAGCTAGACGGCAACCGACGGGCTCTATCACTGATTTCTGCCAACTGAAGCCCCGAACCTTCTTAGGCAAGGAGGAGCCCACAGAAGTTCATGAGTGGCTCACCAACATACAACATCAATTAGAAGCAGCTGAGCTACCAAAAGAACGTTGGATGACTGCCGTCAGAATGCAATTGACGGGCAATGCTCATCACTGGTGTCTATCTGAAGAGAGACGACTCGGACCAGACCGAGTTACTTGGGAAGAGTTCTCCAGACTCTTTCAAGAGATATACATTCCAGCTATCGCTCGATCAGAACTGCGGGACAAGTTCAATCGTCTCACTCAGGATGCTATGACGGTGGAAGAGTACAACGCCGAGTTCATTCGTCTGAGTCGTTTTGCCCCTACCTTGATCCCAACAGAAGAAGAAAAGGCTGAGAAGTTCTTTGATGGACTAAAATTTGAGCTACAAAGAATGATCGGATCCGTCGTACCTACTTCGTACACGGACGTCCTTGCTGCAGTTCGACGTATGGAGCATGTCATCAGACGAGAATCCAACCTGAAGAGGCCTTCCATATCAGCTCCAGCCAGAGCAACGAATGGAGAAGCTGCCAAGAAACCTCATCTGCATCAAGCACCACAGGGAGCTGCATCCAAATCCCTGACTCTTCCTACTTGTTACTACTGCGGCAAGATAGGCCATGTTGAGAAGGAGTGTAGACGTAAATTTGGACTGTGCTTAGGTTGCGGATCCAGACAGCATGCAGTGAGGGATTGCCCTGAACGTAAAGAAGGAGCACCAAGGGCAAACCAACAAGCTCTACCAGCACCAGGAGGACATCAACCAAGGCCACCCTTGGCACTTCAAGCAGCACCCTACCAGCAAGCCCAGCAACAGCAGAGAGCACCACCTCAAGGACGCGGCCAAGCTTTCGCGATGACTGTGGGAGACGCGCAGAATCATGGAGTAGCTAATGCGAGTAAGTTTGTGTAGTTCCGTTTCTAGCATTTCTGTAGTTCGTGCCTGCTGGTTCGTGACCCTAGACTTGACCTAATAATTTTAACTTGCTAATAATTGATAACCTAGTGTTAACCTAGTAATTTTAAACTTATAACCTAGAATGTTTTATAAATGTTAACCTGGTATGTTTTTAAAAGAATAACCTATTTTAAAAAAAAACTGTAATTTTCTAGATTTCCTATTCCATTGCTTAGGGAAATGACTTTCCCTATGTGTTTAAACCCTCAACCTTGATTTTTTGATTCGAATAAATTTTACAACCGTGTCATCTCTGTTGACCGGTTATTCTTTGATTGCGAGGACGCAATCCTCTTAATGGGGGTAGATTGTAAACCCCCTAATTTTTAAGAATTTTTAAATTTGGATTTTTCCTAATTTTTTGGAATTTTCTGGGAATTTTTTGTAATTAAATTCAGGTATTTTAATTATTAAATGATAATAAATAATATTAAAATATTATGAAAATAATATTTTATGGTGTAAAATGAAAAACTAGACATAGGGTAATTTTCCGGGAATTTATTGGACCCCGGAAGCATTTAAAAAGTCCTAAAAACTATTTTATAATTAAACCGAATTGAACCCTAAATAAACCGAGTTTATTTAATTAAACCAAACCAAATTAAACCGAGCCGGCCGGTCCAACCCAACCCAATTCTTAGCGGATCGGGTCGAATTTGCCTGACCCGACCCGCACCCGCCCGAACCCGCTAGCCTATTCCTCTTCCCTGCGAACCCGACCGCCGCTGCCGTTAGCCGGCCGACTCGCCGCCCGCTCGCCTCCCCGTGCCGCCTCGCCGTCAAATCGCTCGCCAGCCCCTCCTCTTCCTCTTTCCCTCACCGGCCGCCTTTCCCTCTCCCCGGTCGCCCTATATAAACCCTCTCCTCTTCGACCCCGCTCCCCTCGAATCCGGCCACCACTCCTCCCCTGAACCCTAGACACCGCCGCCCGCTTCTCCGGCCGACTCCGCTGTCTAGCCTCTGCCTCAGGCCCTCGCCCCTGCCATCCTCCCCGCCGTGCAGCCTGCTCAGCCTCAAGCCGACCGCCCCGACCATTCTCTTCTCTCCGCGAGCCTCGCCGAGCACCGGACCACCACTCCTCAGCCAAGCCCCTCCTAGCCGCTCCGGCTCCGGCCGACTCAGCCGAGAAGCTCGCCCCGTCGAGGCCAGTCGACTCCGGCGGCACCCCAGCGTTCAGATGCCCTAGGGAGGACACAGACACAACCCTAACCCTAGACGCGACGCAGACACGTGACGGACACGAGAAACGCAGTTTCTCGGAGCCCTGTTCAGGTACTCGTATCTCATTCCTCGTAGCTCTGATTTCGATTCCGTCAGTTGCATCGCGTAGCCTATATGACCCCCTCGGTGCCCGTGCAACCCGCTCGGTGCATCGAGTCCTGTGGTGATCGCGAACCGCGATCCAAAAACAGGAAAACCAACACCCTGTTTCACCCCGGAACTGAGTGCGCCCCGCCAAACGGGACGACTTGGTCGCACGAGGTCTTTAACGATACGTGTGCGTCGTTGATACGGACGTGCAGGATTTTGCAGAAGCTGATTCGGATGTGCGTGCACACCGAAATCAAAGCGTATCCGCGGACACCACCCCGTATCCGACCTTTCTGGTTTTTGCTGTAACTTAGTGTACACACGTCAGATCAAGACGAAACTTGCGCCATCGGACTCGTAGCAATACGCTGGTCCTGTGAGCCAAGTTTGGTTCGATTCTGAGAACGTTGACAAAATTGCGTGTCGTGGGCCCCATAGGCTCCACTCGACGGGCGATTTTGAGATCGGCTCATCGAAATCCAATTCTGAAAGTTCCGTTGGGTTCGTATCATCGTTCCTGACTTGTTGACACTTAGTTTGACAAATTTGGAGACCGTTGACCCTGACACATTTTTCGGTGCAAAGCGGCCTACACGTGGACCCCGCTTTAACCCGAAAATGTCATTTTTGCCCTTGTCTCCAAATTGGACTCAAGGATAGGCGTTTCTAGCTGATTAATATTTTCTGGATCTGATGGTGATATCTATTTCAGCAATCGGAGTACTGCCTGCAGACCCAGTTGAAGCCCGAACTACAATTGGAGCCGGAAACCCAGGCAAGTGTACCTTGCCAACTTGCAGTCTTGATACATATTACTTGGACTTAAATTATAACTGTTGTACATGCTCAACCCTAGGGCCGTGTGACTTACTTAGCTTCCGATTAACAGTCGGGTGCCAACACCGTACGCGGGGTTGTGCAATGTCAACTAGAGATGGATATCGTGACATTTACATTCTAGTACTTGCCATATCAAGTACATTATACCCAGGACACTTGACACAGATCATGAGACGGAATCTTCCTGAATATTCAAGGTAATTCTGTATAGGATACAGGTTTATGACCTATACAGTTTACATGCTTAGATTTTATTCTGACTTATTGCATTAGTTGATCTTGCGTGACATGAACATTATGAAACTGTGACATGAGATTACATTGGGTGGGGAGAGATATACCATACAAAAGGCTAAATATATATATATATATATATAATAACTTAATGTATGTGCCTTAGACTCTGACACAGAGCTTTGGTACCGTACTGGCCCTTCGAGAAAATACTGCCATGGTTTCTTTGACACTGATCCTGTAGTAGTCTCAGCCTGAGTATGTCTATAACTCTCACTTGCATATCACTTAGCTGGTTATTTATTTACCCTATTTGTTTTATTTATTTCCTGCACTGCATTATTATGGCTTGAGCTTTTTTGTACCTTGCTATGTCCCCTGAGGACCTGGATCCGGGTTATGTCCCCAGGATTAGCAGACGAGATTTACCCTGAGGTGTACAGAACATGAGCACTTCTCGGAGCAGTACCAGAACTTGAAGACGAGGTGATCGCTGAGGACTTCTCCTGAACAACTGCTTCGCAATGCTCGATTTTATTTGGCCAATAAACTCTTTATTTTCCTGTTTAAATGAACTTTTGTAAACAGACTTAATATCGGGTTGTTCCCCGATTTTTAATTACTTGTAACTGGATGTTGTATATTTCTTTTCCTGATATTGCTATCTTTATTCTGTGGATGAGATTAGTAAACCCTGACTATTGTAAAACATCTTAAGTATGCCCCGATGGATCCATTAAATTAGATTTGTCCATCGGTGTGTGTTGCTGGCCATTATCACGCGTCCAGTCCCTCGATATTTTGGGACTGGGCGTGACAATCACTACAGGCATCACTCATGTTTCTGGCTGGACTCATCTTGATTTACGTGTCGGGTCTTGGATTCACTTGTACCAGTTGGGGCGGGAAAATACTCGAGTAGACATGTAAACATTCCCATCTGAAATTATCAGGAATCACCCCCTCTGGTCTAATCTGGAATTATAGCAGCCGCGCACCCAGTGCGCGGTGAGCCGTACTTACCCCTAGCCGTTTACATGTCGAAACAAGTATTTCAAAGACACCGAGTTCATTCTTTATAGTCTGGACTCTCTTGCATTTCTTGTTGGTCTCACTTACATATTTCTGGACTTGACTCACTACATGTATCTCATGCTGGACTCACTACACGTTCTTGTGCACAGACTTGATCTTAGCTTAGATTTCCTGTATCTTGCAGTTATTACTATATTGCTTCTGATATTCATGCATCTTTACCTTTATGCACCAGTGACATATATATTTTCTTGTTTCATACTTACTTTATTTTTTTTGTTACTTGCTATAACTGCTTTATAGTTTTTATCATTTAAATGGAACTGCTGTTAGAGATGTACTTGCTCCAGTCCTGACTGGACATATTTTATAGAGTATCCGGAGGAACGGTGTCCAATATTTTATGGACCTGAGCCTGTCGATGGTGCAGACAGGGACCCTCTAGTTTAGGAGTAATTTCCGGGTTGGTAGCCGGGATCACTAGGACCTGTTGTTGTTTAATTAGCTTTGGCACCGGATTTGTCTTCGATTTTGGACTGAGACCTTGTATTGTATATTATTTTGGATGATGTATTATTATTATTGATGTTGTGGTTGTTGTAGTAGTTGTTGTTGGTTAGACTTTATAGTTGTTAGACTTCTTTGTTATCTTATCGTGCTTAGATTCGTGATTGAGTGCATTGTGATTATCATTATGATATTGCTCCTCCGTTTGGAGTTGAGGTCTTGACAGGTTTATATATTGATTGTGTGAGATTGTTAGTAGACCTAGACAGCGTTCTACCGCCGATGCTGCGGCGTAGGCTGAACGTACCCACGACTCATGCCCGATTTTTCGGACACGGGTCGTGACAATATATTATCCATTTTGTATATTTATACATATAAATATATATGTGTATATATATATATATATGTTGTATATGTATGTAATTATATATATATATATATATATATATATATTGTTATTTAAATATATGTGTATGTATATGTATATGTATATGTATATGTATTAAATTATATATATGGTATTATGTATTTATTTATTATTTACATATATATGTAAATGTATTTAATTAATATGTGTATATGTACATATTTAATTTGGTGTATTATTAAGTAATATATATAGATGCTATTTTAAATAGGTACTAATAAACATACGTATTTTATTATGTTAAATATGTATTTGTGTACATATATGTATATGTGTTATATATAAATATATGTACTACGTGGTCCAACTAGATGGACAGTTAAGACCCTGCGTCAGTTTATTACTGCAAGTAGTATATCGTACTATTGTAGTGACTGATGTTGGTATTATTATATTATATATAGGATCGCTGGACCGTACATGCGAGGCTTCAGGAGCAGGATATTGGCATTCGCAGCTAGAGGACTCAGGCAAATATACCTTGCTGGATTACTGTTTAATTTAAATGATAACTGTTGTAATATACATAAACTGTGTGCGTCCGAGATTTACTCGGGTGTAGTCGACGAATGCGTCGATGAGTAGTGTACTTGACCTAGCTGCTAGTAGACTCACCTACTACTGTGAGGATATTCTGATATCTTCCTAGACCGTGACACTTGTACACGCATCACGATGGTAAATTCATATTGGGATGCGGTTTCGCATACCCGACTCGCTATCGGTGCGTACGACATGCATCACGAATTAGCACGTAATTTAGAGTGATCTAGTTAGATGAGACTTGACATCTAGATACGGGATATTCACGTCGTGTATTCGACTTATGTATCCACATTGGGCGGGGAGGACAACTGATAAAGCGTATGGGATACACACATTGGACTCCGTAGTATCCAGAGGAGCCACGAATTCGATGACTTTCTTTATTCAGATACCGCGCTCTTCGGAGTGATACAGACGTATATACATTGCAGATACCTTATTCTTCGGAATGATGGACGTTACATGGACAGATACTATGCTCTTCAGAGTATGGACGTTATGCCTACACCTACCCATACGTTCCAAGGTTGTCCTCATATTGCATTCACTTAGATGGTTAGCACATCCCTTTATTTTATTCAGTACTATCTATGGCATGCATTTTTGTATCTTGTTACGTCCCTCTGAGGATCTAGTTTCCTTCTAGATTTGGACGAGGCGTATTACCCCACTGTGTACGGACCTGGAGTGGAGACGAGGTACGCTCTCGAGGAGGAGCTAGAGGTGCTACCGTCGGAGTTTCCTTGATTACTTGGTAGGCCTTTCGCCTAGGACTGGATCTTCTTATCTAGATAGCAGTTGCTCTAGTCGCACTCTTTATTTCTTTCTTCAGTACTCTATTTCATCATTTGTAGTAGGTTTGTTCCCACCGGACATATTTCGGTTTGTACTATGACATTTTGACTCTACTCTTATTTTTCAGTATTTATTTCAGTACTTCTTGTTGTATTATGGATGAGATTAGACTCTGCCTGTTTGTATGATAGTATTAGACTTGTTAGATTTAGGACAACGTAGCACGCTTCGCTAGGATCCATTAAATTGGGATATCCTCGGAGATGTGTCAGCTGGCCAATACCACGTGGCCTGGTCCCGTGTGTTTTGGGACCGGGGCGTGACATGGTTTTAGTGGTGGCCCATGCAGGTCGACTTATTTGTTTGTGGTATGATAACGTGCCCAGCGAGCCTGCAATAGGATAGAAATTACTAGGTCTTATCCACTTGATTACGCCTTTGAACCTTTTCTGTATTTTAAAATATCTGTATCCTGTTTGATTGGTGAAGTTCTATCTCTTACAGCGAGATGAACCTACGTAGCAGACGCGAGGCATATGGTGCCATGGTACCATCCGCCACCGCACCGAGGGAGGAGACGTCCCAGGGACCACCCGGAGAGTAGCCTCAGGCCCCGGTGATCCCCCAGGCCCCGATGATACACTGGCACCAGACCTCTCCCGATGATAGGATACAGCAGCCAGAGGGCCAGACTTCTCAGACTGTCCCGATGCAGCACTTCGAGGGACAGACATCGAGGGCTACGCCGATGCCGCAGTTCGAGAGGCCGGCATCCGAGGAGACACCGATGATGCAGCCGGAGGTACCACTACCACCACCTCTGCCATTTCCACCCCAGATGCCACCATCGGAGGGACAGCCCCAGATGTTCCAGTTTTTCCAGGCGATGATGCAGGCGCAGTGGCAGCAGACTGAAACCCTGAGACAGTGCCTGATGGCGGTACTAGAGATGATACCTGCCCCAGCACCCGCACCAGTACCTGCACCTGTCCAGCCAGTGGGCACTGTACGAGGTTTTGTCAGATGGGCCCGGGAACCTTTTCGGGCAAGGAGACTGCAGAGGAGATCTCGGATTGGGTCTCCAAGACGGAGATGCTACTGGAGGGTTCGCAGCTACACCCAGACCTCTGGATGACCGCAGTGAGGGCCCAACTCAAGGGCAACGCCCATCACTGGTGGAATTCCATGGAGCGCAGCGTCGACAAGACGCAGACGTGGGAGGAGTTTTTGGAGTACTTTAATACGAAGTATTTTCCCAATACGGTCAGGAATGCCCTATACTCCCAGTTCCTACACCTGGAGCAAGAGAATTTGACCGTGGAGGCCTACGACGCGGAGTTCAACCGACTCAGCCAATTCGGTACCGCCCTGATACCCAACGACCTGGAGAAGGCCAGGAGATTTCACCACGGTCTTTCCTTCGAGCTGCAGAGGTATACCACTACTCAGGCGAGGATCTCTTATGAAGAGGTCCTATCAGAGGCGAGGATCCAGGAGGCCATAGGCGGTGGAGCGAGACGTTCCAGCATGAACGTACCAGCCAGAGTCCAGCACGGAGCAGGAGGACCGATCCGCCGTCCAGGAACGCAGGCGCAGCAGAGGACAGTGCCTTACCAGCACAAGGAGCTTCCGACTTGTCACTATTGTGGCAAGAGGGGACACATTGTCAGAGATTGCCGGAAGAAGCTCGGGCTTTGCATGATCTGTGGAGCGAGCCAACACCTTGCCAGAGACTGCCCATAGCGCAGAGATGCAGCACCGCAGACCGAACAGAGGCCAGCAGCACCACCCTTGAGGATACTACCCCCTACAGGAGGTCAGTGTCCACCAGCTACCGGAGGATTTCAGAGAGGACCACCCTTAGTCCCACAGGAGGCACAGTTCAACTAGACCAGACAGCAGGATGGAGGGCAGAGGCACGGGCAGGCCTTTGCTTTAGCAACTATCGAGGAGGAACCAGAAGGGGAAGCTATCACAGGTACCATTTTAGTTGCATTATTACCTGCAACTATATTGTTTGATTCTGGAGCTATATTGTCTTTCATATCTAGTAGCTTCGTAGCCATGCATAGAGTAGCTACTTCCCCCTTACCTAAGAGTTGGAAGATTCTTACTGGAGGAGGCATCGTACCGGTTACCAGCACTATTAGAACGTGCTCGGTAGTAGTATGTGGTAGAGAGATGAGAGCGCGATTTTTGGTACTCCCAATGCCAACTTTCGACGTTATTTTGGACATAGACTGGTTAAGTTAGTACAATGCCGTACTAGATTGCCGAAAGGGTAGCGTCACTTTTAGACCGCCAGGTCACCCGGAGTTCGAGTACATGCAGGGCACCATCAAGCGAGGAGTAGGACAGACAGCTGGAGCTTACATGGCCACGGAGATGGCACCCCCAGTAATTGTTGTAGAGTTCGAGGATGTTTTCCCAGAGGAGTTTCCAGGCCTACCGCCTGATAGAGAGGTGGAGTTCACTCTTGACTTAGTGCCCGGAGCAGCACCGGTATCTTCAAATGTGTACCGGTTGGCGAAGAAGGAGCTAGACGAGCTGAAGCTACAGTTAGAGGAGTTGCAGATCAAGGGATTTGTCCGTCCTAGTGCATCACCCTGGGGAGCACCAGTGTTGTTTGTACCAAAGAAGGACGGGACTTTTCGAACGTGCATTGATTACAGATCCCTTAATGCTTTGACTATCAAGAACAAGTACCCTCTACCGCGGATTGATGATCTGTTCGACCAGCTGACGGGAGCAGTGGTGTTCACGAAGATCGACTTGAGATCGGGTTATCATCAGGTAAAGGTGCAAAGGGAAGACATTCAAAAGACAACATTCAGGACTCGTTATGGTCACTACGAGTTCTTAGTGATGCCTTTTGGATTGACAAATGCGCCTATGAACCTGATGAACATAGTCTTCCACCAGTATCTGGACCAGTTCGTGGTAGTCTTCATCGATGATATCTTGGTGTATTCGAAGAGCCACGAGGAGCACGGGGAACACTTGAGGCTAGTGCTAGAGACGCTGAGGCGTGAGAGGCTTTATGCCAAGATGAGCAAGTGCGAGTTTCTCCTAGATCGTGTCGCTTTTCTTGGACACGTTATCTCAGGAGAAGGCATTTCGGTAGATCCCGCGAAGATTTTGTCAGTAGAGACATGGCCGACCCCTATCAACATCTCGAAGGTGAGGAGTTTCCTAGGACTTGCCGGATATTACCGGAGGTTCGTAGAGAACTTCACAAGGATCGCAGAGCCGATGACCCACTTGACCCACAAGGAGCAGGAGTTCACCTGGACAGAGAAGTGTCAGACGGCATTCGATGAGATGAAGAAGCGTCTGACTACAACACCTGTCTTGACCATACCTTATGGACTCGGAGGATTCGTGATCTATAGCGATACGTCCGGAAAAGGATTAGGATGCGTCTTGATGCATCATGGGAAGGTTGTGGCCTATGCCTCTAGGCAGCTGAGGACCCATGAGAAGAACTACCCTACCCACAACTTGGAGCTTGTTGCAGTAATCTTTGCTTTGAAGCTTTGGAGGCACTACCTATACGGAGAGCGCGTGTAGATATTCACCGATCATAAGAGCCTGAAATACGTCTACACCCAGAAGGACATGAACCAGAGGCAGAGACGTTGGCTCGAAGTGATGATGGACTTCGAGATCGAGCTACAGTACCATCCGGAAAAGGCTAATGTGGTAGCCGATGCTTTAAGCAGGAGACCCATGGCAATTTTCCTGATTACCCAACAATATCTGTTGAGAGATCTAGAACAGTTGGGTATAGAGGTCATTATGATCGGAGTAGACGGCCAGATGTCGAGTTTCCAGTTGCAATCGATATTAGTGGAGAGGATCAAGGCTGCTTTGCCGACAGACGCCAGATTTCAGAGGCTTCGACAGAGGACAAAGGCTGGAGTACAGACAGGACTACGTATACACGAGGACGGGACTTTGAGATGTGGAGAACGTCTCTATGTTCCGAATGGAGAGCTTCGTCAGGAGCTGATGATGGAGGCGCACAGTTCCACCTACTCTATTCATCCAGGAGGCACGAAGATGTACAGAGACCTGAGGCAGTACTATTGGTGGCATGGGATGAAGAGGGAGATAGCCCGCTTTGTGGCAAAGTGTCTGGTGTGTCAGCAAGTCAAGGCTGAGCATCAGAGGTCTGCCGGATTACTTCAACCGCTTCCGATACCTGAGTAGAAATGGGAGCACATCACCATGGACTTCGTTACGGGCTTTCCGAGGAGTCCTAGTGGTCGCAATGCGGTATGGGTAATCATAGATCGACTCACCAAGTCCGCCCACTTTTTATCCTTCAGAGTCGGACAATCTACGGAAGTCTTGGCAGACATGTATATGAGGGAGATCGTGCGACTGCATGTAGTGCCAGTTAGTATAGTGTCTGACAGGGATATGAGGTTCATATCATACTTTTGGCAGAGAATGCAAGAGAGTCTTGGTACCCGCCTAAAGTTCAGCACCTCGTTTTACCCGCAGATAGATGGCCAGTCCGAGCGCACCATTCAGGCGTTGGAGGACATATCGAGGGCATGCATGCTTGACTTCAGCGGTTCATGGGAGGACCATTTGTATTTGGTCAAATTTTCCTACAACAATAGCTATCAAGCGAGCATTCAGATGGCTCCCTATGAGGCATTGTATGGCAGGAAGTATCGTTCCCCAGTATGTTGGAGCGATGTAGGCGAGAGGCAGATTCTAGGGCCAGAGTTGGTCGTCCATACAGTGGAGAAGGTGAAGAAGATCCAAGGGCATCTACGAGCAGCACAGGACAGGCAGAAGCGTTGGGCTAATGTGCATCGACGACACCTAGAGTTCCAGGTTGGAGATCATGTGTTCCTGAAGATCTCACCTACCCGAGGGACCATCAGATTTGGAGGTAGAGGGAAGCTGAGTCCGAGGTACATCGGACCATTCAATGTGTTAGGGCGCGTCAGAGAAGTTGCTTACAGATTAGCCTTGTCGCAGACACTAGAAGCAATTCATGACATCTTCCATGTATCTCAGCTGAGGAGATACATGCCGGATCCGAGTCATGTACTTGACCATTTAGAGATCACAGTTAGGCCGAGTTTGTCATACCAGGAGGAGCCGGTAGAGATCCTGGACAGAAGCGAGAAGGTACTGCGAGGCCAGACTATCCCTCTAGTTTGTGTCGCATGGAGGCATCATGCACCAGGCGAATCGACCTGGGAACGAGAGGACGATATTCAGCAGCGCTTTCCCCATCTCTTCGAAGGCCAAGGTATGAGATAGCATTTCATTCAATCAATAGTTTTTTTTACCATATGTCTATTTTAATTTCGAGGACGAAATGCTCTAAGGAGGGTAGATTGTAAACCCCCTCGACCAAAATTTGGGTTTAATTAACTTAGATAGCATGATTAGGGTTAATTAGATGCAATTAGAATTTATTATACAGAGTATTAAATATTTGTGCAGTGTTTATATTACTTAGGACACCTTATCGTTGTTCCGATATTTAGGATACTACACTAGCTGTTACCATGAAACAAATTTCATACACTTGGCCTAGACATACCAACCTACCATAATGACCTTTGTACAACCCCCATATACTCATTTTTGTGCCTAATTTTAGTCGCACAAAAGTCGTTACAAACGTCCGTACGTAAATTCAATTAATTGTATATTTACGTTCTATGTCCGTTCCAATCAAAATTGAGACCCAACCTCAACCCGTTTTGACCAACCCCGATCATGACATTATTATACTCTAAGCCTACCATGCCATGACGCTTGTGCCCACCCAATTTGGACTCCATGTATTTTTAAATTAATTTAGGAACACCCGGTGCATTAATTGTAATTAAATTAATGTAGTGACCCAACCTCACTCAAATTAAACCCAATTCCAACCCAAACCCACACACACACCCTCAAGCCTCATACTAAACACCATACACCATTCTAGTCCATTACAAAACACCAAACATGGTGTTTTGTCACATCAAATCCTCAATTCCAGTTTTTGTACAATTTCCTAATTGTTCAAGGATTTTTGTGCAATTAAGCAATGAGGTGCCCCCCTCTCATTGGCCGAACCACATGAATAAGAGATCCCCCTTCCTTTGACCGGTCCACAAATAATTTCCCCCCATTTTCATGTACTCTACATCACTTTTGGAGGACACATCCTAACCCCATATTTCAAACACCTTAAATCCTAGCCACATGTGCAACATGTGGAGGCCCTCACACAACCCTAGAAAACTATCCAACCGACCCTAATCCCAAGGCACCCCCCTCTCTCTCTCCTATAAATATTACATGCTACCTCACTTAAAACCTCACACAAACCCAATCTGCTAAGCTAAAACCCTATAAATCCCAAAACCCCCACCAGCCCGACCACTCTATCCGACTTCCTGCAGCCCTCCCCCGGCCAGCAACCGCCTCCGGCCACCCCCGCGACGATCCCCCTCCGACCAGCACCCACCCCACTACCTCCAGCCACCGCCATTGACCACTACTCCGCCTACAGTCGCCTCCAATACCACCGTCCTCACCATCAAACAAACCCCCCACAGCCCGAGCCGACCACCCGAGCGCCCCCCAGCTCGCCATCGCAGCTCGGTCGGCAACCGTACCCCGACGACGTCTCCCCCAGCCAGTCTTCTCCGTCCCCGCCAACTCTCGGCCCCGGTCGCCCCCGCAGCCGTCCGGCACAGCCCCAGCAGTGTCAACTGCCGCTGACTGTCGCTGTTGTCGACGACGACCCCTCGCGTGCCGGAGCTCTACCCGGCCACCCTCGCCAGCGACGACCTGCCCGGCGGACCCACCTCGACCCCCTGGACACCTAGGTATACATTTTATATACGTATACAGTATTATACATAGTATATTTGTATTGCATTGTTTATATACTAATAAATGTATTCTGTTTTTAGTATTTATGTATAAATATACTGTATTCTGTATATTCTGTATATTTTATATAATATATATATATATATATATATATATATATATATATATATATATATATATATATATATATATATATGTATTTCGTATTAAACTATATGTTTGTACATAGTATACATTATATACATGTATTAAATAAATTGTATGTATTAATAACTCTTATGTATATATATATATATATATATATATATATATATATATATATATATATATATATATATATATATATATATATATATATATATATATATATATATATTTGTGGTGTAATTTTTATATTGTGTATATATATAAATATGTATATATTTTGTCTATATAAATATATGTATATATATAAATATATAAATACTTTGTGCATTTAGTATATTATATAGTGTATGTGTATTGGTATATTATATATAAGTATTAAATACATTGTATGTATTAGTTATATATATGTATTTGTATATATATATATATATATTGTGTATTTAACGTATTAGTGTATAATTAATATATGTATATATATATAAATATGTAAATACTTTGTGTATTTAGTATATTTATAGTGTGTATATTAGTGTATTAAATAAATATGTGTATATATATATATATATATATATATATATATACTTTGTGTGTATTAATATAGTATATTTTAGTATATATTATATATGGGTATATTATCCATTTTGTATATTTATACATATAAATATATATGTACTATATATATATGTTGTATATGTATGTAATTATGTATATATATTGTTATTTAAATATATGTGTATGTATATGTATATGTATATGTATATGTATTAAATTATATATATGATATTATGTATTTATTTATTTATTATTTACATATATATGTAAATGTATTTAATTAATATGTGTATATGTACATATTTAATTTGGTGTATTATTAAGTAATATATATAGATGCTATTTTAAATAGGTACTAATAAACATACATATTTTATTATGTTAAATATGTATTTGTGTACATATATGTATATGTGTTATATATAAATATATGTACTACGTGGTCCAACTAGATGGACGGTCAAGACCCTGCGTCAGTTTATTACTGCAAGTAGTGTGTCGTACTATTGTAGTGACTGATGCTGATATTATTATATTATATATAGGATCGCTGGACCGTACAGACGAGGCTTCAGGAGCAGGATATTGGCATTCGCAGCTAGAGGACTCAGGCAAGTATACCTTGCTGGATTACTGTTTAATTTAAATGATAACTGTTGCAATATACATAAACTGTGCGCATCGAAGATTTACTCAGGTATAGTCGACGAATGCGTCGATGAGTAGTGTACTTGACCTAGCTGCTAGTAGACTCACCTACTACTGTGAGGATATTGTGATATCTTCCTAGACCGTGACACTTGTACACGCATCACGATGGTAAATTCATATTGGGATGCGGTTCCGCATACCCGACTCGCTATCGGTGCGTACGACATGCATCACGGATTAGCACATAATTTTGAGTGATCTAGTTAGATGAGACTTGGCATCTAGATACGGGATATTCACGTCATTTATTCAACTTGTGTATCCACATTGGGCGGGGAGGACAACTGATAAAGCGTATGGGATACACACATTGGACTCCGTAGTATCCAGAGGAGCCACGGATCCGATGACTTCCTTTATTCAGATACCGCGCTCTTCAGGTTGATACGGACGTATATACATTGCAGATACCTCATTCTTCGGAATGATGGACGTTACATGGACAGATACCATGCTCTTCGGAGTATGGACGTTATGCCTACACCTACCCATACGTTCCAAGATTGTCCTCATATTGTATTCACTTTGATGGTTAGCATACCCCTTTATTTTATTCAGTACTATCTATGACATGCATTTTTGTATCTTATTACGTCCCTCTGAGGACCTGGTTCCCTTCCAGATTTGGACGAGGTGTATTACCCTACTGTGTACGGACCTGGAGTGGAGACGAGGTATGCTCTCGAGGAGGAGCTAGAGGTGCTACCGTCGGAGTTTCCTTGATTACTTGGTAGGCCTTCCGCCTAGGACTGGAGCTTCTTATCTAGATAGCAGTTGCTCTAGTCGCACTCTTTATTTCTGTCTTCAGTACTCTATTTCATCATTTGTAGTGGGTTTGTTTCCACCGGACATATTTTGGTTTGTACTATGATATTTCGACTCTGCTCTTATTTTCCAGTATTTATTTCAATACTTCTTGTTATATTATGGATGAGATTAGACTCTGCCTGTTTGTATGATAGTATTAGACTTGTTAGATTTAGGACAGCGTAGCACGCTTCGCTAGGATCTATTAAATTGGGATATCCTCGAAGACGTGTCAGCTGGCCAATGCCACGTGGCCTGGTCCCGTGTATTTTAGGACTGGGGCGTGACAGGTTGTGGGAGACGTAACATACCCTAAGTTATGCTTAGTCTTATGGTAGTAATCCTCGGATTTGCCTGCCGGAGTGGTGAGACACAAGGACAGTCATCGACCTTTTTCGCAATTCAGACCTCAGTTGCTTTTAAGATCATAACCCATCTTCTGGATGAGGTGTTTGGCTTGACCACTGAACCAGTAGAGTTGTATTTTTCTGGTATCGGGTTCTGGCTCTTGTTCTTATGGGATGAAGGACCGGGGGCATTCAACCCCGCCGAAGATGATGGGTTTGTCTCCCCTTCTCCGTGTTGGAACCATAAAGTAGAAACCTTGGCTAGGGAGGATATGATTTACTGTATAGGTAGTAGTCACCTGTGTCTACAGGCACAGGCCTAGACCGGGCTCCATGGAATATAGTGTTCTTATGTGTGCAGCTTCAGAGTAGTTTAAAGATAGCCCTTTATTTATAAAATAAGGTATCTTTTCTTCGAGAATTACATCATCCAGAGAAGGGACATTTGCGTGAGCAACTATATACTCCTCCATCTCGTACTTCCTGAGATCTACCTACAATATGAGTGACGACTTTGGAGATTCCCTGCACAGCATTACTACCAGAGGCTTGGACATTGTAGGAGGCAACGGAGTATCCTTCGGAGGTTGACTCGGCCTATGTGTCACGACCCGTACCCAGATATTCAGGTACCGGTCGCGAGTACGTCCAGCCTACGCCTCAGTGTCTGCGGTAGTACGCTGTCTAGATCATATTCATAGGTAGTTTAAAATCTAGCTCATTCACAAGAATAAATAGGCAAGGATAATAACAAGAAATAGGAATGCTAAGATTTTATAAGACAAATTTTGTGACATCCAAATCCACAGTTTAATACAGAACCAGAAGATAAATCGGGGACAAACCCGAGTACTATGCTGAAAGAAAATACTAGCTAACTGGCTAACTACTCCTCAAAAGTAGTCTCCTGAGTAGGAACCGGCTCCTCAATAGTATCACCTGCTACGTCATATGGGCCATAAAAGGTGGGGGCATAGTCCTCATCATCGCCTAAATGTCAACGGATCCAGTCAGGAAAGGAGCAAAGTACCAATACACAACAAAGCTTAAACTAAATAATTATGACAAGTAGTAAAACTGACTAAGTACCATGATAAAAATTATACATAATATGTAGTAAAATTAACTAAGGGTTAATTGCTATAAATCAGGGATATGAGTAAAACAGGAAAATAATGAGACAAGAAAATGGAACTGCAACAGGACAAAGAAACTATGTGTGTGTGAAATTATGTATTTAGAATACATAGTTGGCATGTAGGGGGTTATAAGGCTAATAAGGCACGTCATAGACGACTAGCAGTCAGGAACAATCGAGTATAAGGCTGATGGTACAGTCGCGTACTCAACAGCTAGCAGTCAGGACATGAGAAAAAGGGTAAACTACATGCCTTCTAGTATTCTCCCTCCCGACATGAAAATCGAGACATGAAATCCAAATTCTAACACTAAGTGTGATCATCCAATGGTGCTAGTAGAGCAAGGAACTAATTATCATAATATAAAGAATAAACTTGAAGTGCAGGTACTTGCCTGATGTTTGAATTCCAACTACTGCTCTATTACTCGGGAAATTTCTAGAAACGTCTCCGGATGCTGAACAGGGTCCAAAAAACCCAAAAATTCCGTGTCCGACACGTGTTCGACACGTGTCAGACACAAGAGAACTAGGGTTAGGGTTTTGGGGTCTGCTTGGCCGGAGGTGGTGGCCCGGCCGGAGCTGAGGCGGAGGGAGGCCGGGGACAGCGTCGCCGGGGGCTCGGGGCGCTGGGCGGCGTCGCCGGGGTACGACGCAGGCGGCCGGAGGGTGCTGCGGGGTCGGGAGCCTGGCTGCGGGGTCGGCTCGAGCTCGGGGAGGGCGGAGCCGCGCGGCAGGGCGCTGGGAGAAAGGAGGAGCGTCACGGGGACGCTGGGAAGAAGGAGTAGGTGGAGGTCGGCGGAGGCACGGGCGGTCGGAGCTAGGGTTTCGGTGTGGGGGAGTTCGGCGGTGAAGGGGAGGGTTTAAATAGGGGAGATCCGCGGAGAGGTGGCCGAACGAGGCGGCGGGTGAGGCGGAGGAGGGAAGGTCGTGGCGAGGGGTGCAGGGCGAGGGGGAGGCGTGGCCGCGGGCGGGGCGACGGAGGAAGCGGGCGGCCGACGGAAATCGCGGGGGAGAGGGCTGGGTCACGGGGCGGGTCGCGGGTGCGGGTCGGGTTCGGTTGGGCGGACCCGACCCGACCCGATAGCCCAATGGGCTTGGGTTTGGGCCGGACTGGGCTGGGCTTGGGTTTTAAATAAATGAGTAAATAAATAAATAATAAATAAATAGATAATAGTTTTTTTAGGTGTTTAAAAATAGGTCCGGGGCCCAATAAATTCTAGAAAAATTATCCTAAGTCCAGTTTTTCATTTTACACACAAAAATATTATTTTCATAATATTTTAATATAATTTATTAGCATTTAAAAAATCATTTAATAATTAGAACCCTGATTTTAATTACAGAAAAATCCAGAAAATTGTGAAAAATCCAAATTTAAAATGTTGAAAAAATCAGGGGGTTTATACTATGAAGGCGAACGACCAGAGGTTTGGACATGGTGGATGGTGCCGGACCTTCCTTCGGAGGTCAATTCATCCTACAAAGGCGGGCGACCAAAGGTTCGGGTGCCTTCCTGTATAGTTTTATGACGAGGAAATAGGTTCTGTCGGGAGCACGTGCCTTTAGACGGACTCTCAAGGGCTCTTCTGGTGTTGTCCCAGCCTCTACCTCATCATCGACATCATTGCCACCTTCATCTTAGTAGACCTGTTTGTAAAGAATCGAATCAGAGTAATGGGCTTCGATCCCTTTGAACGGATCGACATTAGCAAACTCTATTTTGACCGTGCCGTGTTCGTCCTCGTATTTCAGGCACTGGTACAGGGTCGACGACACGATCATATATTCATGTATCCATGGGCGTCCGAGCAAGACATTATAGGATACATCTATGTCAATAACGTAGCAAGTAACCTATGTTTTCAAGTCGTCAATCTGTCATTTCATGAGAATCATGCTTAGAGGGTAGCTCCTTCCTGCATTGAAGCCAGTGATAATAATATTAGTGGCTGTCAGAAGATGCATCGGAATACCCAAGGTCTGAAGCAGACTCTGCAGGATGATGCGGATTGACGAACCGAGATCTATGTGCATCCGGTCCACCTTGATGGCACCAATGTACACTATGTAATACAGGGGACGGTCGTGCCGGTTATTCTTTAGCAACATATCCTGTTGCGAGAATATAATGTTGGGCATTGCCTCGCTCCATAATATTATTACAGTAGGGGCAAGCAGTTGAATCTTTAATTGGCGGCTTGACCTACTCAGGTAGGTGTCGATATTTTATAATACCTCGCTAAGAGCAGCCCGAGTGTCTTTGGAGAGTCGGATAAGCTCGAATAGAGACAACTTCGTTGGAGTATTGGCGAGCTGGACCAAGATGTCGAAGTTGTAGGGCTTTTCTAGCCCCTGAGCTGAATCTTTGCGTAACGACTTGTCGAAGCGAGTGTCATTCTGCTTAGACTTGTCCGCTGTTGGAAGCTAGGATGGACCCGGTCTGATACTGTGGGTATGACTATAGGAAGTGCACAATTTTCAGGGGTGTCATTCTCCCGTTGGTACACTAGGCCTGACCTTGTTGTTCCTGTCGTAGCTTCCTCAAATGGGAGAGAAACCGTATAGCAGGACTTAAACTTCTTGTCCTTGGACTTGGTGGCAGAAGATGTTGTCCGCTGCATCAATTCTGGAGCAAGATCAGGGTGAACCCACATGACCTCCCCACGTGGCATAGTGAGAGGTATCAGCCCGACTGTTTGGTCATGAGATGGCGGAAGATTGACGACCTCCGTCGTTGCCCTGGGAATTGGGATTACCCCGTCCTAGGCTTCTGTAGCCGGGAAGTTGCCAAAGTGGAGTGATACCATGTTAGCGGCAGCCGTCTTGCCATCGATATCCAAGGTGAGGGCCTTGGTGTCGAGCATACTGGATGCATAATAGATAAATTGGGCTTGGTTAGTTTGTCTCAAAAGTAACAATAAAGAGAAAGAAGATGAAATTAGAAGCACAAAAACCCCCCAAGAAGCACTAGAAAAATTAGTAAGTCTCATGCTAGCGGATTTCATAGGGGAAGATTGTACTGATGAAAAAGATTATGAAGAACTTCTTCACAAAATAATTTTATGTGATATTTATTTACTTGAGAAATTTATCACAAAATATATTGGTTTTATCTTTCGTTTAAAAAATACAGGACAAAAGGATTTTTGGATTAAAGGTTTTTTTTACGAAGATTCCCTATCCATGGAACAATATCATTAAAGAAAAATATGATAAAATGAGAAACAATGTTCACACTACTGGCATACTTAAAAAATCATGTATGAAGACAATGGAAACTGTGTATGAACAAGTTAGAGCACAAAAACAAATGGATAGGACTATTAAGAAATCAAGATTAGGGTAGTCTTGTTGTTCTAAATATAATACTGATGTAAATGCTGAGTTTGGATGTTTACCAGAAACTAAAGGATGGAAAAAAAAATTTAGAAGAAAAAGGAAAGGCAAAACCAACTATAAGATTACTAGAAAAAAATGGAAGCCAACCCTTAAGCAACAACATCAAAAGTTCGAAAAGAAGAAGTTCATTAAAAAGAAGAAATTTCGAAAGGGATGTAAATATTTTAAGTGCAATAAGGAAGGACACTTTGCCAACGAATGTCCCAACAACATACATACGATAGTAATT
Organism: Iris macrosiphon; assembly: GCA_036927795.1. Lineage (NCBI taxonomy): Eukaryota > Viridiplantae > Streptophyta > Magnoliopsida > Asparagales > Iridaceae > Iris > Iris macrosiphon. The sequence continues at coordinate 181,229 of JAYESA010000199.1, read as the reverse complement.
AAATATCTTAAAGAATACAAAATTAATATAGGAACTATTAATGATATAAGTAGTGATACGTCTGCCTCTTATATATATGAAATATAATCAATTTATTCGGATGAACAATACGGGGATTCAGATGAACAGTCTGATGATGACAATTATATAAAATATTTGAAAATCAATATGGTCACTATTAATAAAACTAACAATCAGATTATGATGACTCTATTAAATGATAATATAATGTTACCTCGAAAAGAGGGAATATCCGTTGGATATATAATATATGTTAGTAAATCATGTAGACTTAGAAGATATCACACTCAAGAAATTTTATTAGATATTAGAATATTTTTACCTCTGGGTTATTACGGCATTATACATATTATATCGTTGCATGCCACAAATTTTTTTTTATTACATATGGATTTATTGAGCCTGTTTTTCGAAACAATGTAACCATAGTAATGAAGAATACTTCTTTTGAGGACATATATTATCTCATTGAAAGGGGTAATCCTCTGGGATTATTAGTTATACATAAGTATGAAGATCTTCCAATTGTGGAAGAAACCTTACCAAAATAACATATAGATTCTCCTAAATCTAACACTAGTGAACTACACGATGGTTATTATGAATTTAGAATTTATACAAATACCTTAACTTTGGATGAAACCTCAAATTCAAATATTCCAGATAATGAAGGGAAACGGTTTGAAATAACTCATGATGATCTAGAAAAGCTGAAAGAAGCTATTCCATATTCTGATAAAAATGAAGTCTATAAACCAATCTCCTTTCAGTCCATATTCTTGAATAAACACACCTATGTGTTTGAAAGAACGCAGGGAAACATCGAGCTAAAAGAAGATGAGAATTTTTCTTCTATTAATTTATTAGATAGAAGAAAGATTGAAAAACTGAAAACTAAATATCCAAAGATGAGATATTTACATATTGGTTTAATTCAACTCAAGATCACAAGGATTATAAAAAATTCCCTTAATAGCATTATAGGAGGAGCAAAATCAAATTTGGTTAGAAGATTATTCGGTATTAATATACATCCAGATTTCTCTATAAGCATCGATGACCAGAATATAGAAAAAACTTGTACTTTATCAGTTAATCTTAAGGGAATAGAATTAATGCCTGGTTCCAAAGTAATTGGTATACAATAGAAATAGTGTATGACATTAAATGATACTCCTACTTTCAAGTCTATTACACCAAAAAATCTTGTACGATTATTCGAGGTTGGTATGGTTAAAACTATACAACAAAGACTTGCTCGACTAGAACATCTCAAACACGACAGCGAAATGAGAGTATTCATTAAATCTTTAAAGCCAAAGATTAAAATATCAACAGAATATTTTATTGCTTCTGGAAATACTATTTTTACTACTATTAAGGGAGGAAAGCAACATTACAAGGAAAAGGAATCTAAGGCTACAACCTCAAACACTACAACTATTACCAGATCCAATTCAATAGATAATCTGGTAAGCATTGAGCTTACACCTAATATTTTACAGGATATACAACACAGACTAAGTGTTAGTACTCCAATTGAGAAAAGGACTAAGACAATGATGGATAACCAGTGTGCCAACGAGAAAAAAAGAATATCTTTAAAAATTATAGAAATTTGCTACTATAATAATTCTATGTATAAAACCACAAATTGGTATAGAGATCATACTAGTTATGACGAAAGTCAAATAGATCAAGCTTATAAGATGGATCATCTCTTACAAAAATTTAGGGATATTGTATGAGAAATAAAAAAATCTAATTATAGAACTATTGTTATGCGACATATGGATAGAACTATACAAGTCATTAGTAAGCATATCAAGAAATTTGAAAAAATGAATATGAAAAAATAGTCCATTTTGATGATTATATTCATCTCTCTTTTGATGACACTTTAGATTTAGAACTAGCAAGTACTTCTCTTGACTATACAGATCTTACTGTAGATGCTTGGAAGGAAGTATTAAACCTCCCAGACACCTCTCCAGAAATGAACATGATTAGATCAATTGATTTGAAAGTAAAAGTCCAGTTACACATATACTGTAAAACCCCTATTCCTAAAAATCGTATATACCCTTTTAATTATTAATTATTAATTTAATTATAGTAATTAGTGACTAATTAGGAGAAATAGATTTTTAATAATTTTTATTTTAGGTGTTGGAGCACTTAGAGGACTTATGGGACCATCAGGAATTTTTTCGAATTTATTTCATGTAGGAGACCCCTTGAGCAGTTGCTAGCTTAATAGTGTGCATTATTATAATCTAGAATTTTTCTTATAAGTATATATATATATATATATATATATATATATATATATATATATATATATATATATATATATATATATATATATATATATACAAATATATATATATATATATATATATATATATATATACATATATATATATATTTAATTGAAAAAGTATTAAAGAAAAGAAAAGAAAATAAAACTATTAAATATATTACTAATATAACTATTACTAATAACTATTACTATAAGCAAACCATTAACTCCTAGCAACCCATTACACCCACAGCCTTAGCCGCCCACTTGCAGCAACTAAGCCCCCTTTGCAATTAATCCAGCAAAGCTATCCCCCCCCCCCCCGCGGACAATACCAAACCCGATTCCTCTCTCTCCCTTTTATATATATATATTATTCTTTTCCTCTAAAACCCTAAACCTAAATCATCCAGACCCTCATTCTTCCATCTAGACCTAGAGAGCGCCGCCACCACAGCCGGAGAACCCCGCCAGGCCGTCCAAACAAATCCCGACGACCGCGACCCCGTGCACTGCAGATTCCCACAGCGAGGTACATGCGTTCCGGAGTTGTTTTCCGTCGACTCGCTCAACCAAACGCCACCCCTTCTTCACCGGTATGCTCACCCCTTAACCCTCTTCCATATTTGAACAACACGAAACCCTAGGCGAAAATAGCGCCAATGTTGGCGGAAGCAGACCAAATTCTGGAAATGCAAAAAACTGCGGTGACCACTCATATTTCGGAGTTCGTATCTCCCACCACAGAGATCCGAATTCGATGATTCTTTTTGGTATGCATAGAAAACTTGACGTAGTTTAATTTCTGTTAAATAACCCTAGATTATTAACTGCTGTGGACAGAATTAAATTCGTCACAAAACCCCGTGAACCCACTTTTTCCAGATTTCAAAAAGTTGTGAAACGGAGCGCGCCCCGCCAAACGGGACCGCCTCGCCGTATACCAAGTGTACCAAACGGTGCACGCAGAGTAACCGGACATGTAAAAATTTGTGGAAACTGATTCGGACGCGTGTGCGTGCCGAAATCAGCCCGTATCCGCGGACACATCCCGTGTCGAAACTTTTGTGGAAGTCGTACGTATTTTGTGCACGCACGTCAGATTGCGACGAAACTTGCGCCACTGGACTCGTGGTAACGTGCTGGTCCTGTGACCCAATTTTCATGCAATTCTGAGACAGTTGACCAAGTCGCCAATTGGCGGGCCCTATAGTTGACTTTTTGGACAAAATTGTGTTCGGCCCATTGGAATCCACATTTGGATATACCGTTGGGTTCGTATTGATATCTAGAGTTATTTAACCTATAATTTGTCCCATTTAGAGACTGCTACCCTTGGCACGCTTTTCGGTGCAAAGTGGCCCACAGGTGGACCCTACTTTTACCCAAAATTATCGTTTTGCCCCTGTGTCCAAATTGGACGAAAGGGAATTACTTTTTAGCTATTTTGCTTATTCTGGGAACGTTTATGATATTTATTTCAGCATCCGGAGACATTTGTTCTGCGGCCATAGCTTCTGATCCTGTGTGTTGGACTTCGGGACGTTACACTTTACAACTTTCTTGCCAGGCAAGATACCTTGCAAAATTGTTTACAGTATTTTGCATGCTTAGTATATTTCTGTATATTTATTACATTTTTGTTTATTTATTGCATGTGTAGTTTCTTTCAGTCATTACTATATAATAGATATGTTGACACACACTTGACACCTAGTATCATGAGAGGACAATCAGTAGGCGTATGGGCTTTAACCACTCTGGTAAACCGTAGTCACTAGCACGCACTATGGTGGTCGTGTCCGATGGTCGCTACCCCCGAGGTATGTCGATTGATGGAGTCCGAGGGTCACTACCCCAGAGGTATGTCGGCTGATGATGTCTACTGACGAGCGTATGAGTTGTGAGGATTAGATCGAGTAGCCTACCCTTACCCATACGTCAAAAAGTTGTCCTCATTTGCATTCATATAGATTGTCTTGTACAGCGTACTTATATATTTTCAAATAATATGCATGTTTACTGTATTCAAATTGGCTTGCTTCTATGTATCTTGTTACGTCCCTCTGAGGACCTGGTCCCTTTCCAGGTGTATCTGTTCTTGAGTATTTGCATGAGCGTATGTTTGGATGGTTACATATGTTTCGAGGATGTCTTCTCTCCGAGCCCCATGAATGTTAGCTGGTATTCCTATATTGTATTTGTTGTGTTGTACTTTTCCATTCGAGTTGGTAGTGGATTTGTTTCCATCCAACTATCATCCTTAGATACTTATGTTGAGATCTAGTTATATAGATGCTGTTTATTCATTTATATTAATTTTTTGTGGATGATATTTAGATTATACCCTGTGACTTGTCATACATTTTATACCACTTGTGGATTTGATATTCATATTACAGCGTACGTATGGGTTATGGTTTCCATATATTGGAGTTGCCATATCCATGCGGCTGGCATGCTTACGTGTTCCTAGTCCTACGTACTTTTGGGACTGGGGCGTGACATGTTTTTGTGGTGGCCCATGCAGGTCAAACTACATATTGTCTCGTTACGTTATTGTACCGAACAAGCCTGCACCTAGGAATAGAGTATATGATATCATCCACAATTGACTATGATTCGCTCCCCTTCCAGTCCATTCTATTCAAATAATTATATCCTGCTTGATTCATGTGCTTCCTTAATAGTTCCTTGAGTATAGCCCCCTCATAGAATATAGAAGTCCCTGATGTTAGATGATAAGTAAGGTAACCTTCCTATTAAAAATACAACGAGAATATAGACACACCACTAAGTTTAGAATATCTAGTGAACCCTAGAATTCCTTATCTATAGATTGGTTTACCATTACCCCTTGATGTATTATGAAGACTTGAGAGTAGTATAGACACTACTAGAGTTAGCTAGAAGTTTTTACCATAATGTTTGACCCTAGTATCGAGGAACCAATAGAAAACCAAGGTTGAAAATTTGGACTGAACCTAACCTTCATAAGTTGGATAGTATTGAAGAACTATAAACTTAGATCATTGTCTTATTATTAGTAGACATCACCTTAGGAAGCCTAGAGGAATATAATTAACACTTTTTCTTGATCCTACCTCGAACATAGCAACCAGCATACCACTTCCCTTAGAAAACCATGATGCTATCTAGAGCCCCCTATTTTATTTTCATATATTGTTCCTCTGCGACCTTAGCGTTCGCTAATTGTGCGACGACTAAATTTTATTCCTCTACTCTTCATCTTTCAACTCGTGCCATCTGACACTTCTGATTGTAGGTCAGGTGGTTTATTCTGTGTTAAGGACATATAGTTGCTAGGATTATAGTTGTTAATGTTAAATTTTGAAATTGTGTGCTTAGTAGTTAGAACTTGATGGTTTAAGCTATTCTTGAAGATTGAGACCTGGTGCTTATCCCTTAGTTTTAAATTGCGTGACCGGTACTCTACCTCAATACGAGTTATATTCCCTTTCCCTTGAGGCCAGTAACTGTTCCATTCTTACTATTGACACTTGCACTAAGACTAAGACTTAGGACGACCATGACCTATGGCCTAATAAGTACCAAGACCCCCTTCTCGTAGACCTTAATAAGAGTTTCTACGGTACCCTTAAGACGATTACACTATTAGTTTATTGTTATAAGTTGGGTAGTATACCTCACAACCTAGTATCACATAGTCTTTTGCCCTATTATTGAAGTATGATTGAACAACATTAACTGTATGCTAGCTTAGGACGACAGTGTTTTTTTTGGACTGTAGAACTTAGAGGCTATACCCCTACTTTGTCGACTATCGACTTAGACAAGGAATTAGTATGACAACTGTAGAGATTGTAAGAGTCTTATCTTTTGTGAACTTGAATTATTATGTACCTTCTTTCATCATAATCCAGTGTATTTATATTTGTTGTACTACCTTGACTTATGCTGCTATTGTAGCCTAGTTTTTGCAAGATTATTCTTTTATCGAGCTTGTCCATGACATATGTATTATTGGGTGCACACAATGATACAATTGCCTAATCAGAATCGGTGTATTAAGGTCTAGCTAACCTTAGTACGCTTGGTTCGCTCTTCGCATGACTACTTTACGTGGATTGAGATATATGGTAGTAGACGGATATACTTGCCCCTAGACATGTCTGACATATCGTATCGGTTATATAAATGTACTGATACGAGCATGTAAATAGGAAATTACCAAAAATAGGATTTCAATCCACAACTGTCCTGACAACTCTCTTTTCGAATCCTTTAATCTCTTTGAACCTCGTACTGGTATTCTATCACCTTCACTTTGAATTCTTTATTATTGCTCTTCATCTTCCCTTATTTCGGAAAGACGAAACCTCGTGCTGGTATAAGTTGACACTGATAGTACTAGATATACCCCATAAGGCTAATCACATGACTTAGTGACTCTCTTTTATAAATGATTAAGGGCATATCATAGGTGATATGTTTGGTGTTAAAACCTTGAAGATTGAATAACATGATTAAATAATTGAGGAATAGTTTTCCTAAATGTATAGCCTTAGGTGATAGATGGATAAATTTTAAAGGTCCATAGATTGTGAAACCCTCACCCGAAATTAGGCCTACTTGGCGGAGATAGTGAGACTAAGGCTAGATTGAGTCCAGTTAGAGATAGAACACGGTATTATTTTTTTATTTTAATTTTGCAATAATTATATCACTTAGCGCACATTATCGTGCTTTGATAATTGGAGCACTACACTAGCCACTGCCTTCCTACAAATTCCATACCCTTATCATAGACATGCCCATCATCCAATTCTCATCTTTGTACAATTTTCCAATTGTTGGGCACTTTTATACAAAAGAGCATTTAGATGTCCACACCATTGACATGACACATGAAAAAAACCTATTTTTCGCTCATGTGGATTTTTCCCATAATTTTTGGAATGTGCAACGCGCAACATCGTCCACTCCTTTAAACCTGGCCTTGCATTATAAACAATGCAAATCTTATACCATCCTTGACTTTCTACCGCGGCTTAATTTTAATTTCGAGGACGAAATTTTTATAAGTTGGGTAGAATGTAAAACCCCTATTCCTAAAAATCGTATATACCCTTTTAATTATTAATTATTAATTTAATTATAGTAATTAGTGACTAATTAGGAGAAATAGATTTTTAATAATTTTTATTTTAGGTGTTGGAGCACTTAGAGGACTTATGGGACCATCAGAAATTTTTCCGAATTTATTTCATGTAGGAGACTCCTTGAGCAGTTGCTAGCTTAATAGTGTGCATTATTATAATCTAGAATTTTTCTTATAAGTATATATATATATATATATATATATATATATATATATATATATATATATATATATATATATATATATTTAATTGAAAAATTATTAAAGAAAAGAAAAGAAAAGAAAATAAAATAAAACTATTAAATATATTACTACTATAACTATTACTAATAACTATTACTATAAGCAAACCATTAACTCCTAGCAACCCATTACACCCACAGCCTTAGCCGCCCACTTGCAGAAACTAAGCCCCCTTTGCAATTAATCCAGCAAAGCTATCTCCCCCCCCGGACAATACCAAACCCGATTCCTCTCTCTCCCTTTTATATATATATATATATATTATTCTTTTCCTCTAAAACCCTAAACCTAAATCATCCAGACCCTCCTTCTTCCCATCTAGACCTAGAGAGCACCGCCACCGCAGCCGGAGAACCCCGCCAGGCCGTCCAAACAAATCCCGACGACCGCGACCCCGGGTACTGCAGATTCCCACAGAGAGGTACCTGCGTTCCGGAGTTGTTTTCCGTCGACTCACTCAACCAAACGCCAACCCGTCTTCACCGGTATGCTCACCCCTTAACTCTCTTCCATATCTATATGATAGTAGACCTCGAACAACACGAAACCCTAGGCAAAAATAGCGCCAAAGTTGGCGGAAGCAGACCAAATTCTGGGAACGCAGAAAACTGCGGTGACCACTCATGTTTCGGAGTTCGTATCTCCCACCACAGAGATCCGAATTCGATGATTCTTTTTGGTATGCATAGAAAACTTGACCTAGTTTAATTTATGTTAAATAACCCTAGATTATTAACTGCTGTGGACATAATTAAATTTGTCACAAAATCCCGTGAACCCACTTTTTCCAGATTTCTAAAAGTTGTGAAACGGAGCGCGCCCCGCCAAACGGGACCGCCCCGCCGTGTACCAAGTGTACCGAATGGTGCACGTAGCGTAACCGGACATGTAAAAATTTGTGGAAACTGATTCGGACGCGTGTGCGTGCCGAAATCAGTCCGTATCCGCGGACACATCCCGTGTCGCAACTTTTGTGGAAGTCGTACGCATTTTGTGCACGCACGTCAGATTGCGACGAAACTTACGCCACTGGACTCGTGGTAATGCGCTGGTCCTGTGACCCAATTTTCACGCAATTATGAGACAGTTGACCAAGTTGCCAATTGGCGGGCCCCACAGACTTTTTGGACAAAATTGTGTTCGGCCCATCGGAATCCATATTTTGACATACCGTTGGGTTCATATTGATATCTAGAGTTGTTTGACCTATAATTTCTCGGCACGCTTTTTGGTGCAAAGTGGCCCACAGGTGGACCCTACTTTTACCCGAAATTACCGTTTTGCCCCTGTGTCCAAATTGGACGAAAGGGAAGTACTTTTTAGCTATTTTGCTTATTTTGGGAACGTTGGTGATATTTATTTCAGCATCCGGAGACATTTGTTCTGCACCAATAGCTTCTGATCCTGTGTGTTAGACTTCGGGACGTTACACTTTACAGCTTTCTTGCCAAGCAAGATACCTTGCCAAATTGTTTACAGTATTTTACATGCTTAGTATATTTTTGTATATTTATTGCATTTTTGTTTATTTATTGCATGTGTAGTTTCTTTCAGTCATTACTATATAGTAGATATGTTAACACACACTTGACACCTAGTATCATGAGAGGACAATCAGTAGGCGTATGGGCTTTAACCACTCTGGTAAACCGTAGTCACTAGCACGCACTATGGTAGTCGTGTCCGATGGTTGCTACCCCCGAGGTATATCGATTGATGGAGTCCGAGGGTCGCTACCTAGAGGTATGTCGGCTGATGATGTCCACTAACGAGCGTATGAGTTGTGAGGATTAGATCGAGTAGCCTACCCTTGCCCATAGTCAAAAAGTTGTCCTCATTTGCATTCATATAGATTGTCTTGTACAACGTACTTATATATTTTCAAACAATATGCATGTTTACTGTATTCAAATTGGCTTGCTTCTATGTATCTTGTTACGTCCTTCTGAGGACCTGGTCCCTTTCCAGGTGTATCTATTCTTGAGTATTTGCAGGAGCGTAGATTTGGATGGTTACATATGTTTCGAGGATGTCTTCTCTCCGAGCCCCATGATTGTTAGCTGGTATTCCTATATTGTATTTGTTGTGTTGTACTTTTCCATTCGAGTTGGTAGTGGATTTATTTCCATCCAACTATCATCCTTAGATACTTATGTTGAGATCTAGTTATATAGATGATGGTTATTCATTTATATTAATTTTCTGTGGATGAGATTTAGATTATACCCTGTGACTTGTGATATATTTTATACCACTTGTGGATTTGATATTCATATTACAGCGTACGTATGGGTTATGGTTTCCATATATTGGAGTTGCCATATCCATGCGGCTGGCATGCTTACATGTTCCTAGTCCTACGTACTTTTGGGACTGGGTCGTGACATATACATACCACTTACTATTTGTATACCGGAATACAACAAATTCACTATCCATGCTCTTGTTAATACTGGAGCAGAAGCTAGTTTATTATAAGAAATTTTTATACCACAAGATCAATGGCTAAAACTTGATAAATCAGGAAAATTAAACGATTTTATGGGATGACAAGTTCCCGTCAACCATAAAGTAAAAAATCTTACCGTTCATTTTCCTGATTTACAAGGATAAATTAACACTTATAAGTTTAATCTTGTTTTATTACCTAAGGAATTTGGTAGTGATTGTATTATTGGGATGGACAATTTACGGCATTATCCACCATACAATTCTCATACATTTGAACTCGATGGAATTTCTATCCCTAGAGTTCATTTTTCTATATCCTTAGCCTCTCATTTACTCACACAGTATATCGTGGTAAACCCATCTCCCTTATTGACTGTACAAAAGTCTGTACCTACAATCTTCTGAATAATAATAATTTACCGAAAACTATTGTAAACCCCCTGACCGAAATCTAGGATTATGATTCATTTAGGGTTATTTTTGAATTAGTTAATGGAGTTATTAGTTTGCCTCTTTTAATTTAATTTACTTGGTGTACCTTACCGTTGCTTCGATGTTTGGAGCGCTACTCTAGCTTCTGCTTTCAAACAAATTTCACACCCTTGCCTTAGATGTGTCAGTCTTCTATTCTGACCTTTGTGTAACTCATATATAGCCTCTCTTGTGCTTCATTTTAGTCGTACAATATTCGTCACAAATATCTAATTTTAAATCCAAATAAATCCAACTTTACATCTTTGTCCGTTTCAATCGAAATTGGAGGCACAATCTCGACCCATTTTGTGCAATCCAATTTATGACAATAATCTACTCTGAGTCTTCTACATCCATGACACTTGTGTCCCACCCAATTTTAATCCTATGTACTTCCAATTAATTAAAGAATACCTTTGACACTAATTTTAATTAAATTGGTGCAATGACTCAATCTAACCTAAAACTAGACCCAACACCAACCCAAACCCTCACTCACACCATCATGGTTCATACAAAATATCACACACCAATTTTCCCCACTAGAACACACCAAACATGGTATTTTTCCACATCCAATCTACTTTTTTCTCTTTGTGCAAGCCCTAAACTATTGGGGACTGCTTAGGATAATAAACGAGAAAAGATTTGATGAATGCGGAAAATGAGGTCTTGTGCGAAGACCCGCCCTTCTTTTATGTTTACAAACAAGATTGTACAAATTTGATCCTACACGAGGATGTCTAAGTATAATTTATTTAATCTGGGTGAATATTGCTATAGGTGTCTGATCTGCAGTCGATCACTTTAGCCCTTGGACCACACGATGTTGAAGAAGTGCCGTGGAAGACAGGTAGCAGCTTCGAAGGTTGCTAAAGAGGGTGGATGCCCGATGCCAAAGTCGTCGATCCCTTCTCTTTGCCTGAGCTCTGGATTCTTCTCTCTCTCTCTCTCGACCATTGGATCTGGTACTGGATCTCTTGATCAGTTTTCAGACCTAACTTCTTCGACCCTCTAATTTGTCGATCTCGTTCCTCATTGATAGAGGTCTCTATTTAAGAGTTTTAGTGACAGTGACCACACAGTCAGCATAGAAACCGAGTAGTGGAAAGTACAGCACCCTTTTACACGATAGTTTAAAATAACCAATGCCTGCGTATAAATGACCTTTTGAGTGAGCATGTGACGCGCGTCCAACTAAGGGACAGAACGCGTATATCTGCTACGAAGATCACGGCGTAGAAGCCACGTAGGTAGTTATCCCTTGTGTAGAAGAGGTTGGCGTAGAAGCCAAATGACTGTCACCATGGCATAGAAGCCAAGTAGGCATAGAAGCCGAGTAGGCATAGAAGCCAAGTAGGCATAGAAGCCGAGCAAGCGTAGAAGCCGAGTGGTCATAGAGGTCGAGGAGGCGTAGAAGCCGAGTGGGCATAGAAGCCGAGCAGGCGTAGAAGCCGAGTGGGCATAGAAGCCGAGGAGGCGTAGACGCCGAGTGGGCATAGAAGCCGAGGAGGCGTAGAAGCCGAGACGATGTGGACGTTTTAGCCGAAATTACGGCTCTTGGAGATATTATCAAATCTCTTACATTAAATACAGAGATCTGCCCCCATCCTGTGCATTAAATGCAGAGGCCTGTCTTTAAGATTTCCCATCATTCTGCTCATTAAATGCAGATACGCGTCTCGAATCCTGTACGAAGAGTGACTGCTGATGTGGCGGTCTGTTTGCCTTCTGCGGGGCGTAAGAAGCTCACGTCTGCTTGTGTAAAACTAGACAGCGTATTCCCTTATATGCGTAAGAGTAGTTTACGCAAAGGGAATGCCACTAAACGACGGTTCGGTGATATTTAATCAAATCTCCTGTATTAAATGCGGAGATCCGCTATTATCTTGCTTATTAAATGAGGAGGCATGGTTTGAAGGTCTGTAACCCTTATGTGCCTCAAGTGCAGAGACGTGCCCCAGGCATCTGTCAGTATTTGGCACTTTAAATGCAGAGACGTGCCTCGAGAAACTGTCACCGCTCTGCGCATTAAATGCAGAGACGTGCCTCGAGCCCTGTATGAAGTGCAGCTTTTGACGTGGCAGGCTGTTTGTCTTCCGCGGAGCATAAACAGCTCACATCTGCCTGTGTAAAATAAGGCGACGTATTCCTTCGTATGTGAAAAAGTGGTTTACACAAAGGAAATGGCAGTAAATGACAGCCTGGGTTGCAGTGCCGCGCCATCATGATACCCGTTGCTTGGGTTGTCGTGCAGTACTCTTTGTCAGGAGTCCAGACGTCAGGTTTATTGCATGATCTGACAGGTTCATTTCGAAGAATACGAAGCGTTCCTCGTACACTTCAATGCTGCATTGAAAGCGGATGAGTTTTATGCCATATAGGCGATGTAGCACCTCTTTTACGCTGAAGCAGCCTGGTCACATTGCCCTACGCGGATGGTCCTTGAGCTTATTTTTTTACGCTGTGCTCAGCGGAGAAGCTCTGTTACAAGTTGATGGCTCTGAGGTCATCTTTTTACGCTGCCCTATATGAATATGCTGCGTATAGCTATCCAGCGTATTTTTCATGCTTCTACAAGACCCCCTTCAAAGCTTTTAAATTTCTCGTAATTTGAAATGCTTTGAATGAAGCATAAACCATTCCTCGTAACTTGAAACGCTCTGAATAGAGCCCGAAATGGTCAAGCCTGACACGTTCTTTCATGGCTGACTTTATGGCGGAGTTATTGGGGATCGGTGCTCTTTCTCGCCTATAAAATGGCTGAGGAGTTCCTGTTCTTCCCATACTTCCTTCGTCATACAGAGATGATAGCTGGAGTTCATCGGGTCGACTTGAGGAAGAAGGAGATCATGCTCTTTCAGCATGTAAGGAGCCAAAAAAGATGGCGTCTTCGAGCAAATGTCCTCTGCAACGATGGATCATGGAAGGATATCATAGCCTCCTTTGCTCGGGATAATCAGCAACTTTGTATGGTGGTTCTTCAGGAGAGAAGAAGGGTCGTGTTTGACTAGGCAGCTTGCAAGTGGTGCCTTCTTCCGTTACCTGTGGACGAGGGCAGGCAAACTGGCTGCTGTCCAGGATTGGGTTGGGTGAAAATACCTCAACTCAATCCGTTACGGCGCTATCTGTAGGAAAGCAGATTTACTCTGCTTTTCTTCTGTTGGAGGATGGATCTATGCCTATTTTTGTATCCTTCCGTCGTTGATCATATGTCAGTCGTCTTGCAGTCGACGACTGGCTGCTGGAGGATGAAGAATGCCGCCCATACGAGAACCTGGCAAAAATAGATTCTGGGCGCGATCTTTAAATAAAAATGAGAAACCCTTTGTAGACGGGATTTCCCTCATATGTAACCACAAAAAATGGAGAAAACCCCTTGTAGACTGGATTTCCCTCATATGTAATCGTAATTTTAATAAGATCATTTTCTTCTTTGCATATGATCATGTTGCCATACTTTGCTGTAAAGTCTGAATATGTGTAGCTTCGACACGTCTGATTCTTTATGCTGACTCTGTATAGAAAGAGCGCTAGGTCCTGTCCCGTCTTTTACGCATAACTAAGGATGCGCAGAAAGCCGTTTAGCAGTCGAGTGTTCGAACTGTCCTGCTGTTAGGAACCGCGTAGAATTCTGAACTGTTCTTTACTTCTGATAAACAGAATTTTTGTTCAGACCGTCGCCTTCAAGAATGATTTCTCGAAAATCCCTTGGAACAGGGCGAGAACTGGCTGTCAAACTGAGTCGCCGTCTTGATTTTGTAGACGAAATATTCAGACTTGATTCTGGATGAACTTCGAATCGACCCCTGAAGAAGAGTAATTTCAATGTTGAACTCTGTATGCTTCGGGTACTTGGGGTATCTTGAGGTCAAGAAGGAGTATCTTCTGTGTGAACTCCTGTAATTGACCGCTTTAAGAATCGTTCAGATGTACTGTACTGGCCTGCGCATCTTTCAGATGTGCGGAAAGTCGTGGAGCGTGAAATCATAAGTTCGTTGCCTCTGAGCATAAAAAGCCACCGAGCGTGAAATCATAGACTTGTAGTTCCTGAGCGTGAAGTCGTAGGTTTGTAGCCTCTCGAGCATAAAAGCTACCGAGCACAAAGGCATCCGGGCGTAAAACCATAGACTTGTAGCCATTGGAAAGTAAAATCATAGATTTGTAGCTGTCGAGCGTAGAAAACTCCTTGGTGCAGAACTGTAGATTTGTAGCTTCTGAAAAGAAAATCTTCCGAGCGTGAAGTCATGGATCTATTGCCTCTGAGCATAAAAAGCCACCGAGCGTGAGATCATAGATTTGTAGCTGCTGAGCGTGAAGTCGTAAGTTTGTAGCCTCTCGAGCGTAAAAGCTACTGAGCACAAAGGCATCCGGGCGTAAAACATAGACTTGTAGCCTATGAGCGTAGAACCGTAGATCTGTAGCTGTCGAGCGTAAAAAGTCCCTTTAGCGTAAGAACCGCGAATCTTCCTCGCACGAAAACTTTTCGAATTCGCTGACTGTCCACCTTCTCTGAGTGAATAGGCTGACGTAGTACCCAATCATAACCGAGTATTAATTAGAAATTTTGGTTCGGGATTCGAGGAGTCCATCCGAACTCTATATATACCCCAAGTTTCTGAGAGAAAAACTTTTCATCCGTCTTCTGCGAAAGAAAGCCTTCGTCTGTTCGAGTTCTTCTTCGTTTCTTCTCCGAGATTTTGAAGTTTCCAGTAATGGCCTCGAAATAATCCTCCTCCACTAAGGGAAAGAAGGTTGATTCTTCTTCTCGTTCTTCTGCTCAAGTGAGAGCATCTTCGGTCGGGCAAGGCGAACTTCCCTCTGAGCGAAGTATCCCACCGACGAGCAGTGCACCCGGCCTAAAAGGTAGAGCATTTGGGATGAAGAAGAACGACCGAAAAATCCTTCGCACACGTTGTACGTGACCGCGCTAGGTCGTCTCCTGTGCTGATAGCCTCTTTGAGGAAGATGATGCACAGAGACGTTTCATATTTTACGCCCACATTTCTAATGTGTCAGCGCAAAACTCTATATTTTCGCAGTCCGACGCACAAGCTTCGACTGTCGGAAGTTGGCGTATAAAATTTGAGTGTTACGCTTCTGGATGAAGATTCTGGCGTAATACCTTAATTTTATCAGTCTGGCGTAAAGCACAGACTGTATACTGCCAGCCTTGAACTTTACACTTTTGGAAATGGATTCCAGCGTAATGGTCAAGTTTTTACGGTCTTGGCGTGTGCTGCAAGATCTGTAATGTCTAGTTATAGGAACTGACGTATTTTTCTTGCACTCATGCAGTTAACTTGCATGTGTCTCCGCTAGCCGATGTGATGGGTTCTGCCGCAGGGATGCTGTACTCCAACTATCTGGAGGATCTGTCATACGTGACATTTCCTATCTCCGGGCCTCAGTATCCTGAAGGAAGAAAGATTCTGATATCGGCTCAGGGCGAGCGAATGCTGCTGAGCATGATCAACGGGGAGCCCCTGACATATATAGACAGGGACCAATACATAAAGTCGGCCTTCCTCTTCGGGGACATGATTGACAAGCAGTCCCAGACGAAGCCCAAAAAAGAACTCTGGGTTTTCCCTGCCGGGAGTTTGGTTTTGTATCTGCCCAAGATGCCGAGAGACTATCCCATCTCGGCTTTCTTTCACGCCACACATCCCAGGAAGATGTCATGGACGCTGACTCCCGATCTTCACGGCAGGCCGGGGAAGATCTTTCATCTGAAAGGAGCTGACCAGGGGTCATTTGTTAGCCGTCCTTCTAGCAATGTGACGGTGTTCAGGGGACTGTACTCGGGCAGTATCCTGAGTAAAGACAGCTTGGTGATCCAGCCGGTCCAATTACCGACTTTCTGTAATGATTTTATGGGGCACGTGGGAGTATACCCTAAGGTGAACCCTCGGTGCGGTGGGTGGATCACCCCTTCAAACCTTCGATGGGCTCGCTTAGTTGATTGGGCTTTGAAGCATTTTCAGACCGAGTTGGAGAACATTGGTCTGTTTGCAGATGTGAGTGCTACCAGTGTTGGGTTATCTCCTAACCCCAACCTGTTCCTGGCACTGATGGAGCGATATATTTCGCTCACCGAGACTTTCGCCGCTCCACTAGGGGAGTTGGGATTGGCCCTCCATGAGATGGCAGAGATCTCGAGACTGCCGATGAGGGATACTCCATATGAAGAGTATGTTCCCACGAACCGAGAGCTGGGGGATTCGAACTCTCGGGTAGTGGAGGTCTATCAGGAGCTGATGTGCCACTACCTCGCCTGCACCGCTTTTTATGATGAGCCCTCAGATTTGGCTCACATCAGCAAATGGACGTCCTACCTCTTCTTTCATCGGTCCAGGACTGCTAAGCCGGAGAAGGTATTGGAGGGCAAGGATCTGCCTGTGAATCCTCTGAGCGTGCTTAATGCTCAGGTAGTCGACGATCTCATAGTGGATACTGGGGCTCCGGACTTGATCCTCGACGAAGGGATAGGACAGTATCCTGTAGGCACTAAGGCCTATAGTTATTTGAGGCGCTACCGCAGGCCTCTGTCCAGGGAAGCTCAACTAGCTGGCTTTCTCTCCATATGGCTGCGCCGAGTGGTGGTACCTGGCGTCGCATCTGCGGACCGCATTCACCGCAACACGCTGTGGCCTGTAGTGCGTCTGGTGTTCGGGGCAAGACTGGGCTTGCTCCCTGCCATGGTGTGTCGCATTCAAGCTGGCCTGAGGGCCATGACTGACGGGCTGCTCGTCGATGAGACTCGACGTGATAGCTTTCCCAGGATAGAATTACCATACCTGTACCTGATGGGATGGTTAATTCTTCATAACCCCAGGGTGATGTGTCCCGGCTCCGGCAGTAGTTCGGGGACTAGTTTCTTGTTGAACTACCAGAAGTCTTCCTGGAATGTGACCACGGTTCTAGACTGTCGGCGGGCGCTGGGCCTCAGTCACAGCTGGAAGCTCTTTTGCACTGTCCCCTCCGTACATCGCAATCAATCGGGGATTAGGCTTGAAGATTCCGGTAGAGAGAAGACCAATCTTTCTCCTGAAGCTTTTAATTGGTTGGTCTGCATTAGACCTTCCCATCTACTGTACAGAAGTGAAGACCATTGCTTCTTGGAGCCCTACCTGCCTAGTCGGTTTGCCAGGCAGTTTGGGTATGATCAGTTGCACGTGGGCAATGCCGTCACCAGCTTTCGGTCCAGGGGTGGACTCATTAATGGAGCGAGAGGATGGCGATATTTCCTCATGGGTTGCACTGGAGCAATTTTTACCGTGCCGGTTATTACACTCTCCACGGAGCTGCACATCCTACACTCGTATGCCCAGTTCTATGTGGCAACGAACACCTTCCATCGCGATTTTGACATACATGGAAGTTTTAGGGTGCCCTCCTCCAAGTCTGGGGGAAGAGTCGAAGTCCCCTCGGTCTCTTCCGACGAGGGTCAGGAGTTTGTCAATCCAGATGAGCCTCTGGTGGCGGTATCGAGGGGTGACATTCCTCTGCTTGCAGGCCCTTTGGTGATTTCTGGGAAGCGAAGGGCCCCTACTCCGAAGGAGACTTCCCCTCGTAAGAGGAAGAAGAAGATGATTAATCGTCCTCTCCGGATCCTTGGTGTTGAGGCTCCTGGAAGTGAGCCTGCATCTCCCCCCTGTTGGGGATGATTCTTTGATTGGGGGTTCCTCGCCTTTTAGAGAGGGACCCTCTAATGTTCCGGCTGGTGGTGCCGGAGAATCTCTGCTGGAGACTGCCGTCGCTGCTACTGCTTCAGGTAGTAGAACGAGGTCGCCTTCAGGGCTGAGAATACCTTTATGTGGCTCGTCATCGGGAGAGACTCCTGCCGTGTCTGCCAGTGCATCTGGTGAGATTCCAGCCGATGAGCCTCGGTCAAAATTTGATGAGGACCTGGAAGAGCATTCGCCGGTGCTTCTTAGAGCACCCCTTCTCCAGGTATAATAGCTTGTCTAGCATCATTAAGGAATGATTTAGCTGTACAGGCTGCAGATACGACATATATGCCGTCGGCCATGGGTAAATGTCGTCTTCACGCCTTTTCTTTTAGGAAAGTTAACATTATGCTGATATTAACTTCCTTTCGTCCTCCTTTCAGGGGAAGACCTCTTCGGGGAGGGCAGTGTAGATGCACCCTTTGGCTCTGGCGGCGACATGGATGTGGCTGATTTTGAAGAGGAAGCATCTTCGGGTGCCGGCTCGCCTGTCGACGAGGTTCCGATATCTCAAGAGGAGGACGAGCTTGTCATTGCGACAATGCCTCCTTTGAGTATACTGGTATCTTCGTCCGGTGTTGGCGCTTCTTCTTTCGTCGCACCACCTGTTGAGACGACGGCCGTGGCCACATCGTCTGCGATTGTTCTCGGAGGAAGATTCACAAATGTCGAGGCCACCCCCAGCGTCCAACTGGATCTAGCTGTGTTGATCGGGCAGTACACTGATATCTTCTACACCACTTTAAAAATGTTAATATCAAGGGTGTTGGCGAAGAATCTGAGCTTTGCGTCGCTGAAGAGGTCCTCTCAGTCGGCGATAATGCCGATCCGAGAATTCGACGATACTGGGCTAGCTGAAACGCTGGAGGAGATAGTTAATGGTTTGGAGCAACCCATTAACGAATACTTGCAGCTAGCTCAAGGCAATGTTGAAGATCTGGTCCAGGCTAGATACGACTCCATGACTGCGCGGCTTACCAAAGAGATGGCAGGCGTAAATAAATCCATCCAGACACATCAGCAGGAGATGGATGAAGGAAAAGTCGTCCTGGAGGAGACCATTGCTCTTCGAACGAAGTGCCAGGCCGAGCACGAAGGGAATGTAGCGAGGGTCCTCAGGCTGGAAATAAAACTCGCTCAGGCAAAAGAGTGGGCTTCCCAGTCGTCGGAAGCTCTAGCTGTGGTGGATAGCCGATTGGGCGTAGCAAAACAGAACTTGGCGCATGCAGATGTCGTTCGTGCTGGTTTTCTTCGGGCTAGAGCCAAACTGTCCCTTATGAGCAATGACGAGGCACGACTGGAGCGGGCTCGCCATGATGTCTTAGATTCCAGGACTGAGAGGATGGCCGCATTGGCGCAGCAGCTTCGCGACCTGACCGCTCCCCCTAAATGATGTACTTTTGTTTTTGCTTTTTAATGTACTTCTGCTCATTTTTTGGGAATGATAAAGAGGCTTTCATCTGACTTTGTGGACCTATCATTTCGGAATATAAATGACAGGTTTGGGGTGAAAGTGATATCAGAGGTAATATGGACGTGATATACTCTCGGTAAGTTTTAGCAGGATACATCTATTCAGAGGTTATATAGACATGATAGAATATGATCCCACTAGTTTCGCTTTGGAAGTAGTTTTGTCAGAATGAGGTTTTCGCCATATTCCACTTGAGCAGAGGATGTTAAGCATAGTACCTTTTCAGGAATTTGCCATTGATAGGAGCCATTAGCAGGTCTCCATTAGGCTGGGCTAACCTGTAAGCGCCGTTTAAGAACGTCATCCCGATCACATAAGGGCCTTCCCATTTGGGCTGGAATTTACCCTTACTTCTGTGAGTAAGAATAATCGGCCTTCTCACAGCTAAGACTAGCTCACCGACTTTGAACACCCTTTCCTTCACTTTTTGATTAAAAGCCTTGGAAATGCGTGCTTGGTAGAGCGCGATGCGCTATTGAGCTTGGAGGCGTTTCTCATATAATCCTTCTAGCTCTTGAAGCCTTAATAGGTCATTCTTTTCTTGAGTCAGCTCATTAGCCACGGCTATCCTGAGTGACGGAATTTGGATCTCGATGGGGAGAACTGCTTTGCTCCCGTAGACTAATGAGAATGGGTTGCAACCTGTTGGTGCCCGTACCATTGTGCGGTATGCCCAGAGACATTCTCCCAGTTTCTTATTCCAATCCCTTTTATTCGAAGAGACGAACTTCTTCAAGAGCTTGATAATGGTTTTGTTGAAAGCTTCCACCAAACTATTAGCAGCAGGATTATATGCCGTAGAGGCGACATTCTATATCCGATTTTTATCGCAAAATTGATGAAACGCTTGGCTGATGAACTGCGGTCCATTGTCATGGATTATCCTTCGGGGTATCCCGAAGCGATAAATGACATGATGCTTGATGAAGCTGATCACATTAGATGCCTTCACCTCAGCAAGAGGGATTGCTTCCGCCCATTTGGAGAAATAATCCGTGATGGCCAGTATGAACTAGTGACCTCTGGAAGAAGACGGGTGAATAGGACCAATGATATCCATACCCCATGCTTCGAAAGGCCAGGACGCAACCATAGGATGTAGATATTCGGGAGGTTGATGAATAAAGTCTGCATGGACCTGACAGGCTCTGCATTGTCTTGCATACTTTATTGCGTCTGTGATCATAGTAGGCCAGTAATAGCCCATTCTCCTGATGCGATCCTGTAGCTTAGGACCGGGTTGATTCGCTCCGCATACGCCATCGTGGGCTTCACGGATAATTTGCTGTGCTTCATCACCAGAGAGACATCGTAATAATAGTCCGTCATAAGACCAGCGATATAGACATTGTGACGATGCGTCGTAATAGAAGCGTAATGATCGTCGTTTGACGGATACCGCTTCTTTAGGGTCCTCTGGCAAGATTCCGTATGCTACGAAATCTATGAAGGGACCTCTCCAGTCTCTCCTGGGAGGATCTGTGTTCACAGCGTAGCTGCATTCGATGTGAAAGTTGTTTTTCACATAGAATAAGTCTCTGTTAAGAAGGATTACCGAATTCTGCCTTCTTATAGGGGTAGCTAAATCTGCAGCTAGACTGGCTAGGGCATCAGCTTCTAGATTCTGAGATCGAGGTACATGCTCTATGAAGAAACCTTGAACGTCATGGCTATCTCGACCGTTGCTCGATGATAGGGGATGAGGTCTAGATTCCGGACTTCATATATTCCTCTGCCTTGATTGACGATCAGCAGAGAATCATCGAAAGCTTCCAGAGATTCGACGCCCAATTCTTTAGCGACTTGGAGGCCGATTAGTAGAGCGTTGTACTCTGCCACATTATTGGAACAAGGCTCGCTAAGAGAATATGCTCGGTAGATGACGAGCTTATCAGGAGTAACCAGGACAATTCCTAATCCCGAGACCACGTTTTCCCTGGGACCAGTTCTGGAGGCGCCATCGAAGAATAGTTGCCATGCATCACTCTCTATTACGGAATTACATTCTGCAACTTCGTTGGGAATATCCTCGTACAACTTAGAGGCCTCCGAGATTGGATTAGCAGCTAGGAAGTCAGCCAGTGCTTGGCCCTTGATGGATTTCTGGGGGACATACACCATGTTATACGGTGTTAATAACATCGCCCAAGTCGCTAGTCGAGAATTAAGAACACTTGGCTTGTTCATCAGTACCCGAAGAGGATTGATCCTGGAGATGATGTGAATGGTTTGGCCTGTGACATAGTGTCGAGTCTTTTGGATAGCGAACATCAGAGCCAAGCATTCTTTTTCCACTGGATTATACCGGTGTTCGACTCCGACCATCATCCTGCTGAGGTAGTAGATAGCCTGCTCGAGACCCATCTCGTTCTATTGTGTGAGAAGAGCTCCCAGAGAATGATCCATCACTCAAACATACAACACGAATGATCTTTCCATGACAGGAGGCACCAGAACTGGCGGACTGGTGAGGTAGCACTTGATATCACCGAACGCTTGCTGACAGGCTTCGTCCCATACGAAGGATACACCTTTCTTCATGAGACAAGAAAATGGCTGACATCTCCCCGAGAGGTTGGATATGAATCTCCGGATATAAGCCAGACGACCTTGAAATCCCCTGAGTTCCCTCAAATTGCGGGGCGGTCGCATTTCTAAGATGGCCTTGACTTTATCAGGGTCCACTTGAATGCCTTTGGCGGTAATGACAAATCCCAGAAATTTGCCGCTGGATACACCCAGAAAGGACTTTGTAGGATTCATTTTGAGTTGATGTTGGCGCATCAATTCAAATACTGTCTTCAAGTCTTGGATGTGATAATCCTTGAGGCAGCTTTTGACAGCTACGTCGTCCACGTAACACTCCACTGTCTTGCATAAATGCTCATGGAATATGTTACTCATAGCCCGTTGGTACGTAGCCCCGGCATTCTTCAATCCGAAGGGCATGACCGTATAGCAATATACTCCCAGTGGTGTCCGGAAGGCAGTGTGCTTCTCGTCTTCAGGATGCATCTTGATTTGATTGTATCCTGAAAATCCATCCATGAAAGACATACGTTCAAAACTGCTGGTATTGTCAATCATGACGTCTGTGATGGGAAAAAGAAACTCATCCTTGGGACAGGCTGCGTTCAGATCTCGGAAATTAATGCAGACTCGTATTTTCCTATTTTTCTTCATGATCGGGACAACAATGGAGACCCAGTCGGGATATTGTTCTTCTCGGATGAAGCCACAGGCTATTAACTTCTTGACTTCAGCTTCAATGGCGTCCATCATATCCTGGCGGAACCGGCGTTGGTGTTGCTTCACAGGCTTCGAATCAGGCAATATGTTGAGCCTATGAGTAGCTACCCTTGGATCAAGGCCTGGCATGTCCTCATAATTCCACGCAAAGACGTCGATATATTCTTTTATCAGCTGGATAACTTCTTTCCTTTTTGCTTCGGAAAGATTGTTACTGATAAATATCGGCTTTGGCGAAAGTTTGTCCCCAACGTTAATCTGGATAACTTTGTCTTCAGTGGGAGGTTCTCTCTGCTCGAAGCGGAACTCCCATTGTGTATCCATTTGCTGAGCCCAAGCGTCATTCTCAAACAGTTCAGATTCTTGTTCGTCTGATTCGAAGGAATCCGTCACTACCATATTTGCTGATAATGTTCGCTCGAGAGCATGAGATGAGTCGGAGGGCGCTGAGCCGTTTTGAGAGGAGGAAAAGATATCCTCGCTTGACTCAGGAGCTGCGAGGGAGGTGGTATACCCTAATCCGAAACGAGTTCGTTGATAGTAGGGATTGCCGTGCAGCGGCATTCGTCTGCCTTTTCCGTAGTTAAGACCCGGTTCCAGCTTCAAGTTATAACCCATATTTTGCATGATCTTCAGAGCTTGTGGGCTGTATCTGTGAACCTGTATTTTACCGAGATCGTCGTCGGAAGAATCCTCTTGCACCGTTGGTTCATTGCGCATGCGGCCGAAGACTATCCAATGCTGACTGCTTCAAGTAGGCGGGACAATGAAGATAAAATCCTCATGCGGTCCGTATATCGTTGTGACATTGGATGATGACGCCACTTCCCATATATACGGATGATAGGAATCTATAGCTTCCAAGAATTTTTGTGCTATAGGTTCTATATCGTCGTAGGGGGAGGATTCCTGATTCGGAATTTGGGCATCAATATACTGGAAAAGAGGATGTTTATTATCATCTGAAACTCCGTTCCCGGTTGCATTTACATCACTCGGCTGTTTGCTGCGCCGGAGGTTGATGACCAAGGATGGAGGCTTCTGGTTCAAAGTGATTACTAGAGGATCACCCCCTTTTCTTGATCTGGTCTCGTTCAGGTGGATCGTCGTAGGCTCTATGGCTTTTGGACGAGTAGTCCATCCTTTCACCTTGATTGACAGAGGTTGCTTGGCAGAGAGTTGCTCTGGCTCCTTGTGGGATTCCTTCTCTGCTTCGGCTGACACCACTTCTGTGTAGTCTTGAGAGTACAACACGGCATCAGAGTAGTAGGATTCTACTCTTTTGAACGGGTTCAGGTCAGCAATCTCCGTTTGTACTGTTCCTCGGGCGTCTACATATTTAAGCATTGGTGTAGAGTTGAAGGAATGATGCTGTGGTCGTGGATCCAAGGTCTACCCAGCAAAATATTGTAGGACACCTCTGAATCGATGACGTAACATGTAGCCACAGATCTGAGGTTGCCAATTTGGATCCTCAGGCGAATCTTCCCCAACGGCTTACTTCTTCCGGCGTTGAACCCCACGATCGTAGTGGTGGTGTAAGCCAGTTCGCTGGTAGGAATCCTCAGCGGTCTGAGCAGACAATGAGGAATGATGCTTGTTTGTGGTATTAAACGAAAGAATGAAAGTGTATTTCAATGACGGGGTTATAAGAGACCCGCGCCCTTTGGTTTACAAACAAACTTGTACAATGTAATCCTATACGAGGATGTGGGAGTACAATTTATTTAATCTGGGTATAAATTGCTATAGGTGTCTGATCTGCGGTCGATCACTTTAGCCCTTGGACTACACGATGTTGAAGAAGTGCCGTGGAAGACAGGATGCAGCTTCGGAGGTTGCAAAGGAGGGTGGATGCGCGATGCTGAAGGTCGTCGCTCCCTGTTCCTTTCCCGAACTCTGGGTTCTCCTCTCTTTCTCTCTATCTCTCCTCCTTGATCTCTGGTTCGATGACCTTGTCCGATCTTCGAGTTTCTAATTTTTCGACCTTTGGTCTTGTACTGGTTTTCTTGACCAATTTTCCGACCTTTTTCCCTATTGATAGGGGTCTCTATTTATAGAGTTTTGGTGACAGTGACCACTCCGTCGGTGTAACAACCGAGGAGTGGACAGTACAGCACCCTTTTATACAACGGTTTAAAATAACCAATGCCTGCGTGTAAATGACCTTTTGAGTGAGCATGTGACGCGTGTCCAACTAAGGAGACAAAACGCGTATATCTGCTACGAAGATCACGGCGTAGAAGCCACGTAGGTAGGTATCCCTTGTGTAGCAGAGGTTGGCGTAAAAGCCAAGCGACTGTCACCTTGGCGTAGAAGCCAAAATAGGCATAGAAGCCGAGCAGGCATAGAAGCCGAATGGGCATAGAAGCCGAGCAGGCATAGAAGCCGAATGGGCATAGAAGCCGAATGGTCGTAGAGACCGAGAGGGAGTTGGAAGCCGAGGGAGCACTGATCCTGAGCGGGCGTAAAAGCCACTGCGTACCGAGTCGAAGTGCTGATGCGGACGTCTTAGCAGGAATTACGGCTTTCGAAGATGTAATCAAATCTTCTACAGAGATTTGTCATCATCTTGTGCATTAAATACGGAGACGTGTTTTTGAAGGTCTGCAGCCCTTCTGTGCATCCGTCGCGGAGACGTGCCTTGAGGGAAACTGTCACTGCTCTGTGCAATTAGACGTAGAGATGTGCCTCGAGCCCCGTACGAAGTGCAGCTTTTGACGTGGCAGCGGTTTGCCTTACTGCGGAGCGTGAAACAGCTCATGTTTGCCTGTGTAAACAAGGCAGCGTATTCCCTTGTACGCGAAAGAGCGGTTTACGCTGGGGGGATTTTGGTAGGCGACGGTTTGGTAATATTTAACCAAATCCTCTGCATTAAATGCAGAGATCCGCCATCATACTGCGGGGTACGTCCCGAGGGGTCTGCCATCGTTTCCAGCCGTCGTCTGGGTAGCCGTGCAGTACTTTTTGTCAGGAGTCAGAGGCCAGGTTCACCGCGTGACTTGACAGGTTCATTTTGGGGAAGACAAAGCGTTCCTCGTACGCTTTAACGCTGCTTTGAGAGCGGCTGGGTTTTAAGCCATGGAGGCGATGCAGAACCCTGTTTTACGTTGGATGGCTTCGAAGGCCTCTGTTTACGCTGCTCTGTATCAAGATGCTGCGCAGATTGTTCCAGCGTATTTTTTATGCTTCTACAAGACCCCCTTCAAAGCTTTTAAATTCCTCGAAATTTGAAACGCTTTGAAAGAAGCATGAACGGCCCCTCGTAACTCGAAACGTTTCTGAATGGAGCGTTGAAACGGTCGGTACTAACTTTATGGCGGATTTATTGGGGACCGCTGTGATCTCTTGCACCTATAAAAGGCTGGGGGGGTGAACCTGTTTCACCACATTCCCATTGTCATGCAGAGATGATCGCCGGAGCTCGTCGGGTCGATCTGAGGAAGAAGGAGATCATGTTCTTCCGGCATGTAAGGAGCCGAAAAAGACGGCATCTTCGAGCAAGTGTCCATTGCAACGATGGATCATGGAAGGATATCTTAGCCTCCCTTGCTCGGGATAATCAGCAACTTCATGCGGCCTCTCATTCGGAGAGTGGGGCGGGGTCACTTTTGACCAGGCCGCTTGCAAGTGGCTCCTCCTCTCGTTACCTTTGGTGACGAGAGGCAGACAGACCGGCCAGAGTGGCGGTGGTCTGTAGGGAAGCAGAGTTACCCTGCTTCGGAGGATGGGTCATCTGCCCAGTTGTGTATCCTCCTGCCACCGATCATCTTCTTAGAAGAAGGGGAAGACCTTTGTAGAGGGGATTTCCCTCATATATAATAAAGAAAACCCCTGTAGACAGGATTTCCCTCATATGTAATTGTGATTTTAGCTTTAAATAAAGCCGTCTTTCTTCTTCATATGATCGTCTTTGCCATACGTTGCTGTAAAGTCTGGATATGTGCAGCTTCGACACGTCTGAATCTTTATGCCGACTCTGATAGGAAGAGTATTAGGCCCTGTCCGTTACGCATAGCGCATAGTCTATAGAACGTCGCTGAGCGTCCTTGAACATTTAGATCTGTCCTGTTGGTAGGACTGAGGGACGGCGTAGAATTTTGAACTGTTGCTTCTCTGATGAGCAGGATCTTGTTCAGACTTCGTCTTTAAGAATGATCTCTCGAAACTCCCTTGGAACAGGGTCAAGGTTTTTGGCTGTCGAATTGAGTTGCCACCTTGATAGACGGAATGTTCAGACTGGAGTCTGGATGAACCTCCAATTTTGGACCCGAGAAGAGTAATTTCTCAATGTTTGAACTCTGTATGCTTCGGGTACTTGGGATGCTCTTGGTCAAGAACGAGTATCTTCTGTGTGAACTCTTTGTAATTGACCGCCTTAGGGACTGTTCGGATATACGGAAAGTCGTGGAGCGCGAAATCATCAGTCTGTAGCCTCTGAGCGTAAAAATACCACCGAGCGCAAAATCGTAGACTTGTGGTTCTTGAGCGTGAAGTCATAGGTTTGTTGCCTCTCGAGCATAAAAGCTACCGAGCACAAAGGCATCCGGGCATAAACCGTAGACTTGTGGCTGTCGAACATGAAGCCGTAGATTTGTTGCTGTCGAGCGTAGAAAAGCTCCTTTAGCGTAGAACTATAGATTTTTAGCTCCTGAAAAGAAAATTTCTTCGAGCGTGAGGTTTTGCGGATCTGTTGCTTCTGAGCGTAAACTGAGCGCCACCGAGCGTGAGATCGTCGATTTGGTATCTGCAGAGCGTAAAGTCGTAGGTTTGTGGCTTCTCGAGCATAAAAGCTACCGAGCACAAAGGCATTCGAGCGTAAAACCATAGACTTGCCGCTTGCGAGCATAAAATCGTAGATCTGTTGCTGTCGAGCGTAGAAAAAGCTCCTTTAGCGTAGAACCCGCTGAACCGTCTTGCACGAAAAAACCTTTCGAATTCGCTGACTGTCCGTTTTTTGAGGGTAGTGGGCTGACGTAGCATCCAATCATAACCAACTCTTAATTGCGAGATCCGGTTGGGGTCTCGAGGGGCCCGTCCGAGGATTCGAGGAGTCGACTCGGACCGTATATATACCCCAAGCTTTTGAGAGAAAAAGCTTTTTATCTGTCTTCTGCGAAAGAGAGCTTTCGACTGTTCGAGTTTTCTTTCGTTCCTTCTCCGAGCACTTCAAGTCCTCAGAAATGGCGTCGAAACAAACTTCCTCCACTAAGGGAAAGAGCGTAGGTTCTTCTTCTCGTTCTTCGGTACCGGAGAGAGAATCTTCGGTCGGGCAAGGTGAACCTCCTTCCGAGAGGAGCATCCCGCCGACGAGCAGCGCACCCGGCTTTAGAGGTAGAGCCTTTTGGGATGACACAAACGACGAAAAATCCTTCGCACACGTTGAACGTGACCGCGCTAGGTCATCTTCTGTGCTGATAGCCTCTTTTGAGGAAGATGATGCACGGAGACGTTTTCATCTTTTACGCCCACATTTCTAATGTGCCAGCGTAAGAACTCCATATTTTCGTAGTTCCGAGCGTAAAAGCTCTAACTAACGAAAATCGGGGTATATCGTAAATTTTAAATTTTACGCTTGCGGAGGAGACTTCCGGCGTATAGAGACCAAATTTGCGCAATCTTGGCGTAAAGCACAGACTGTCATTTTCTTTTGGTCCGCACTTGTGCAGGATTTGTAATAACCTATTTTCCTTGCACTTTTGCAGTTGATTTGGGTGAGTCACCGCTGGCTGAGGTGATGGGCTCCGCTGCCGGGATGCTGCACTCGAACTACCTGGAGGATCTGTCCCATGTGGCCTTTTCCATCTCTGGACCCCAGTACCCTGAGGGCAGGGAGTTTCTGATATCGGCCCAGGGTGAGCGAATGTTGTTGAGCATGATCAATGGCGAACCCTTGACACATGTAGACGGGGAGCAGTACATAAAGCCGGCTTTCCTCTTTGGGGACATGATCGATAAACAGTCCCAGACGAAGCCTAAGAGGGAGCCTTGGGTCTTCCCTGCCGAGAATTTGGTCTTGTATCTGCCGACGATGCCGAGAGATTATCCTATCTCGGCTTTCTCCCATGCGACGCATCCTAGGAAGATGTCGTGGAAGCTGACTCCTGATCTTCATAGGAAGCCTGGAAAGATCTTTCATTTGAAAGGAGCCGACCAGGGGTCGTTTGTCAGCCGCCCCTCCGGCGTTGTGACGCTGTTTCGGGGGCTGTGCCCGGGTAATGTCCTGAGTGAAGTTAGCTCGGTGATCCAGCCTGTTCAGTTGCCGACCTTCTGTAACGACTTCATGAGTCGAGGTGGGGTATACCCCAAGGAGAATCCTCGGTGCAACGGGTGGATCGCCCCGACGAACTCCCGATGGAGATGCCTAGTTGATTGGCCTTGTCGCACTTCCGAAGAGAGCTGGAGGACATCGGACTATACGCCGCTGTGAGCGCGACGAGTGTTGGGTTGCCTCCCAATGCTAATTTGTTCTTGGCACTGATGGAGCGGTATATTCCGCTCACCGGGACCTTCGCCACTCCACTGGAGGAGTTGGGATTGGCCCTCCATGAGATGGCAGTTGTCTCGAGACTGCCGATAGGGGATACCCCATATGAAGAGTATGTCCCCACCAACCGGGAGTTGGGGGATTTGGACCCTCGGGTGGCGGAAGTATATCAGGAGCTGATGTGTCAGTACTTCGCGTGCACCACTTTTCATGACGAGCCCTCGGATTTGGCCCATACCACTAAGTGGATGTCTTACCTCTTCTTCCATCGGGCTAGGGCCGCCAAATCGGAGAAAGCTTCGGGGGGTAAGAATGAGCCCGTAAACTGCTTGAGCGTCCTTAGTGCCCAGGTGGTCGAGGCTCTTATGGAGGATGCCAAGGCTCCCGATCAGATTCTCGTTGAGGTGGTAGGAAAATACCCCGAAGGCACCAAGGCCCACAGTTACTTGAGGCGCTGTCGCAGGCCTCTATCTAAGGAAGCCCAGCTGGCTGTTTCCTCTCCATATGGCTGCGTCGAGTGGTAGTGCCCGGTATCGCGTCTGCGGATCGAATTCACTGGAACATCCTGTGGCCCGCAGTGCGTCTGGTGTTTGGGGCAAGACTGGGCCTGCTTCCTGCCATGGTGTGCCGTATTCAGGCTGGCCTGAGGGCCATGACCGATGGGTTGCTCGTCGATGAAGCTCGGCATGAGAGTTTTCCCAGGATGGAATTGCCATACCTGTATCTGATGGGTTGGTTAATTCTCCACAACCCCCGGGTGATGTCTCCCGGTTCCGACAGCAGCTCAGGGGGCATATTCCTGTTGAATTACAGGGATTCTACCTGGAATGTGAACACAGTTTTAGACTGTAGGTTAGTGTTGAACCTCAGCCACGGCTGGAAGATCCTCTGTACTCCCCCTCCGGTACATCGCAACCAGTCCGGGGTATGGCTTGAGGATTCAGGTGGAGAGAAGACCGTTCTTTCTCCGGAGGCTTTTAATTGGTTGGTCTGTATCAGACCATCCCATCTGCTGTATAGGAGCGAAGACTATTGCATCTTTGAGCCCTACTTGCCTAGTCGAATTGCCAGGCAGTTCGGGTATGATCAATTGCACGTGGGTAACGCCGTCACCAGCTTTAGGCCCAGGGGCGGACTCATTGATGGAGCTAGAGGGTGGCGATATTTTATCATGGGTTGTACGGGGGCAATTTTTATCGTGCCGGTCGTTACAACCTCCACGGAGCTGCGCATCCTTCACTTTTACGCCCAGTTTTATGTGACGATTAACACCTTCCATCGCGATTTCGACATGCGGGGAAGCTTTAGAGTGCCTTCTGCCAAGCCTGGGGGAAGAATCGAAGTCCCCTCGGTTTCTTCTGACGAGGGCGAGGAGTCTGGTACTCCGGATGAGCTCCTGGTGTCGTTGCCGAGGTGTGCAGTGCCTGCGCCGGCAGGGGCTTTGATAGTCTCCTCTGGGAAGCGACGGGCTTCTGCTCCGAAGGAAGCTTCCCTTCGTAAGAGGAGGAAGGAGACGGTGGCTCGTCCTCTCCGCATTCCTGGTATTGAGGCTCCCGTGAGTGAGTCGGCACCTCCCTATATCAGGGATGAATCTTTGGCTGGAGGTTCCTCGCCTTTTAGAGAGGGACCTTCTACAGCTCCAGCAGGTGGCGCAGGGGAGTCCTCGCTAGAGGTTGCTGTCGCTGTGGCTGCTTCAAGCAGCGGAGCAGGATTGCCCACGTGGCCGCTGCAGATGGGAGAATCTTTCCCGAGGTCAGCAGTAGGGGAAGTTGCTTCTGTGTCAGCGAGCGCGCTTGGCGAGACTTCGGCTGACGAACCTCGACCCCGTCTTGGGGAAGGCTTAACCAAACTTTTGGCGATGTCGGTCGGCCCACCTCCTTCTCCAGGCATGACAGGTCGTATTGCGTCCTTAAGGCGTGGTTTAGCCACATCAGGTGCAGATGCGTCGTATATGCCGTTGGCTCCTAGTGAAGATGTGGAGGCGCCTAATTCCGAGGCAGAGGTGTCTTCGGGGGCCAGCTTGCCTGGAGAGGTTTCGTCGTCTCAGGAGGGGGACGAACCTGTTATCGCGACCTCGCCTTTCGCGAGTATGCCGATGACCTCGATCGTTGCCGTCACACCTTTTTCGGCCGTGCCGCCCGTCGAGGCGGTGGCGGTGGCTACCTCGTCTGCAACTGTCCCTGGAGAGGGAGTTACTAGCATCGCGGTTACTCCGGACGTTCAGTCGGGTCTAGTCGTGTTGACTGAGCAGCATACCAGCCTTGTCTACACCGGTTTACAAACGATGATACCGATGGTGTTGGCGAAGAAACTTGACTTCGAGCTCCTGAAGAAGACTTCTCAGCTTTCGATCGAGGTTGTCAGGGGGCTTGGCAATCCTGGAGTAGCTGACGCTTTGGAGGCGGTGGTTAATGGTTTAGAGCAACCCGTTAACAAATATTTGCAGCGGGCGGAGGCCAGCCTTGATGCTGATGTCCAGGCTCGATTCGACCTCATGGCTGAGCGGCTCGCTACCAAGCTTGCAAGTCTAGACAACTCTATCCAGAAGCATAAGCTGGAGATGGATAGGAGAAAGGCTGTTGTGGAAGAAGCTCTTGCTATCGAGATGAAGTGTCGATCCGAGCATGAAGGGAATGCAGCGAGGGTCTCCAAGCTGAGGGAAAAACTTGCTCTGGCAGAGGAGCGGGCCTCCCAGTCATTGGCAGGTTCAGAGGTAGCGATTGGTCGACTGAGTGAAGCGCGACGGGATCTGGACCGTGCGGAAGCTGCCCGTGCGGGCTATCTTCGGGCAAGGGCTAACCTGACCCTTACGCATACCCCCGAGGCACAGCTGGAGCGGGCTCGCGCCGATGCCTTGGCCTTTAGGAAGGAGGGGATGGCTGCACTGGGGCGGCAGATTCGTGATCTGATTACTCCGCCATCTTGATGTATCTCTCCCTATGTAATTTTGCCTCCTTCTGGGAATGAATAAAAGCGACTCTTTTCTGACTGTGGTGGACCCGTCATTTCGGAATGTAAATGACAGTTTTTTTTTAAGTGAGGGGGATATCAGAGGTAGTATGGACCTAACATACTCTCGATAAACCTCTTTAGCAGGATATATCTATTCAGAGGTCGTATAGACATGATAGGATATGACCTAACTAGTTTCTCTTCTTGGGGTAGTTTCGTCAGAATTGAGATTCTCGCTATGTTCCGCCTGGGCAGGGGGGAAATTAAGCGTAGTATCTTTTCAGGAACTTGCCGTTGATGGGAGCCATTAATAGGTCTCCGTTAGGCTGGGCTATCCTGTAGGCGCCGTTCGAGAACGTTGTCTCGATCACATAAGGGCCTTCCCACTTGGGCTGGAATTTGCCTTTACTTCTGTGAGTTAAAATCATCGGCCTTCTTACTGCTAGAACCAGCTCGCCGACTTTGAACACCCTTTCCTTTACTTTATGGTTAAAAGCCCTGGAAATGCGTGCTTGGTAGAGCGCGATGCGCTGTTGAGCTTGGAGGCGTTTCTCGTCTAATCCTTCTAGCTCCTGAAGCCTTAAGAGGTCATTCTTTTCTTGAGTCAGCTCATTAGCCACGGCTATTCTGAGCGACGGGATCTGGATTTCAATGGAAAGAACTGCTTCGCTCCCGTAGACCAGCGAGAATGGGGTAAAACCCGTCGGTGTTCGTACCGTTGTGCGGTATGCCCAGAGGTATTCGCCCAGCTTTTCGTTCCAGTCTCTCTTGTTTGAAGAGACAAACTTCTTCAAGAGTTTGATAATGGTTTTGTTGAAAGCTTCCGCCAGACCATTAGCAGCTGGATAGTACACCGTGGAGGCAACATTGTGTATCCGGTTTTTGTCGTAAAACCGATGAAACGTTTGGCTAATGAACTGGGGCCCATTGTCGTGAATTATCCTCCGGGGTACCCCGAAACGATAGATGACGTGATGTTTGATGAAGCTGACCACGTTGGATGCCTTTACCTCAGTGAGGGGGATTGCTTCGGCCCATTTGGAAAAGTAATCCGTGATGGCCAATATGAACTGGTGACCCCTGGAAGACGACGGGTGAATAGGACCGATGATATCCATTCCCCATGCTTCGAAAGGCCAGGATGCGACCGTAGGATATAGATGTTCCGACGGTTGATGTATGAAGTCTGCATGAACCTGACAGGCTCTGCAATGCTTTGCATACTGTATTGCATCTGTGATCATGGTCGGCCAGTAATAGCCCATCCTCCTGATGCGATCCTGTAGCTTAGGCCCGGGTTGATGCGCTCCGCATACGCCGTCGTGAGCTTCACGGATAATCTGCTGTGCTTTGGTGCCAGAGAGACACCTCAACAGTAGTCCGTCGTAGGTCCGGCGATACAGGCATTGTGAAGACGCATCGAAGTAGAAGCGTAGCGATCGTCTCTTGACGGATACTGCTTCTTTGGGGTTCTCCGGTAAGATTTCGTATACCACAAAATCTATGAAAGGACTTGTCCAATCTCTTGTAGGAGGATCGGCGTTTACAACGTAGCTGCGTTCTATGTGACAGCTGTTCTTCACACAGAACAAATCTCTGTTAAGAAGGATTATCGAATCTTGCCTTCTTATAGGAGCGGCTAAGTCTGCGGCCA
This sequence comes from Iris macrosiphon, assembly GCA_036927795.1. Classification (NCBI taxonomy): domain Eukaryota; kingdom Viridiplantae; phylum Streptophyta; class Magnoliopsida; order Asparagales; family Iridaceae; genus Iris; species Iris macrosiphon. Next base: position 147,046 of record JAYESA010000199.1, on the reverse strand, counting down.
AGCTGGCCAGGGCGTCAGCTTCCAGATTCTGAGATCGAGGTACGTGCTCTAGGAAGAACCCTTTGAACGTCATGGCTATCTCGATTGTCGCCCGGTGATAGGGGATGAGGTCTGGATTACGGACTTCGTATATTCCCCTGACTTGATTGACGATGAGCAGAGAATCACCGAAAGCCTCCAGGGATTCTACCCCCAGTTCCGTAGCAACTTGGAGCCCAATTAGTAGAGCGTTGTATTCCGCCACGTTGTTGGGGCAGGGCTCGCTAAGAGAGTATGCTCGGTAGATGACGAGTTGATCCGGGGTAACTAGGACGACTCCCACTCCTGAAACGACGTTTCCTTTAGGACCGGTTCTGGAGGCGCCATCAAAGAACAGTTGCCATACGTCGCTTTTCCTTGCGAAGTTATATTCTGCCACTTCATCGAGGATGTCCTCGTATAATTTGGAGGTCTCCGGGATCGGATGAGCCGCTAGGAAGTCGGCCAGCGCTTGGCCTTTGATGGATTTCTGTGGGATGTACACCATGTCGTATGGTGTCAGCAGCATCGCCCATGTTGCGAGTCAGGAGTTGAGGGCACTTGGCTTGCTCATCAGCACTCGGAGGGGGTTGATTCTGGAGATGATATGAATAGTCTGGCCGGTGACGTAGTGCCGCATTTTCTGGACAGCGAACATCAGAGCCAAGCATTCCTTCTCCACTGGGTTGTACCGGTATTCGGCCCCGACCATCATTCTGCTAAGGTAGTAGATAGCCTGTTCATGACCCGCATTATTTTTCTGTACGAGGAGAGCTCCTAGCGAATGATCCATTGCCCGTACGTACAGCAAGTATGGTTTTCCCACGATGAGAGGCACCAGAACTGGCGGGCTGGTTAGGTAGCGTTTGATATCCTCGAATGCTTGCTGACAGGTTTCGTCCCATATGAAGGATACACCTTTCTTCATGAGATGAGAGAAGGGATGACATCTCCCCGAGAGGTTGGATATGAACCGCCGGATATAAGCCAGACGTCCTTGGAACCCCCTGAGTTCCCTCAGATTACGGGGCGGTCGCATTGCCGTGATCGCTTGGACTTTGTCAGGGTCTACTTCGATGCCTTTGGTGGTAATGACAAACCCCAGGAACTTGCCACTGGATACACCCAGAAAGGACTTTGTATGGTTCATTTTGAGTTGATGCTGGCGCATTAATTCGAATACCGCCCTTAGGTCTTGGATGTGATCACCTTTGAGGCGACTTTTGACGGCTATGTCGTCTACGTAGCATTCCACTGTTTTACGTAAATGCCCACGGAATATGTTACTCATAGCCCGTTGGTACATAACCCCAGCGTTCTTTAACCCGAAGGGCATGACCGTATAGCAATATACCACCAGTGGTATCCGGAAGGCAGTGTGCTTCTCGTCTTCAGGATGCATCTTGATCTGATTGTATCCTGAGAACCCGTCCATGAAAGACATGCGTTCGAAGCCGCAGGTGTTGTCGATCATGATGTCCGTGATGGGGAGAGGGAATTCATCTTTGGGGCAGGCCACTTTCAGATCTCGGTAGTCGATGCAGATACGTACCTTCCCATTTTTCTTTATGACTGGGACCACGTTAGCGACCCAGTCAGGGTATTGTTCCTCCCGGATGAAATCGCAGGTTATCAACTTCTTGACTTCAGCTTCGATGGCGTCCATCATATCGGGGCAGAACCGTCGTTGGTGCTGCTTTACTGGCTTCGAATCGGTTAATATATTGAGCATATGAGTAGCTACCTTCGGGTCTAGGCCCGGCATGTCCTCGTAATCCCATGCGAAGACGTCAATATACTCCTTTATCAGCTGTATAACTTCTTCCTTTTCAGGTGGGGGAAGATTGTTACTGACAAATATTGGCTTTGGTGAGAGCTCACTCCCAACGTTGATCTGGACGACTTCGTCCTTGGTGGGAGGTTCTCTCTGCTCGAAGCGGAATTCCCACTGCGTATCCATTTGTTGAGCCCAGGGGTCATCCTCGAATGGCTCCGCATCCTGCTCCTCGGCTTCTGAGGGATTCGTCATCACCATATTCACTGACAGTGCTTGTTCGAGAGCATCCGGCGAGTTGGAGGGCGATGAGCTGTTCTGGGAAGAGGAAGAGGGGTCCTCTTTTGGCTCGGAAGTCGCGAGGGAGGTGGCATACCCTAACCCGAGACGAGTTTGTTGATTACGGGGGTTACCGCACGGCGGCGTTCGTCTGCCTCTTCCGTAGTTGAGGCCTGGCTTCCGTTTCAAGTCGTAGCCCATATTTTGCATGATCTTTAGCGCTTGTGGGCTATAACGGTGAACCTGTATTTTCCCGGTGTCGTCGTCGAAAGGGTTTTCTTGGACAATCGGTTGATTCCGCATGCGACCGAAGACTATTGAGCGCTGACTGCTGCAGGTAGGTGGGACGATGAAGATAGAATCCTCATGTGGCCCATACGTCGTGACGACGTTGGATGGCGATGCTACTTCCCAGACATATGGGCGATAGGAGCCTATAGCTTTCAAGAATTTTTGTGCTACGGGCTCTACCTCGTCATGTGGAGTGGGTCCCTGTACTTGCTCAGAGGTGATATGGACATGGCAATTTTTTTTGTGGACTTAACATCACTGGCGTACTTAGAATTTAAGTACGAATGTTAAGTGTAGACGACAATCGATATCAGAGGTAATATGGACATGATAATTGATGGTCGAAAGTTTATTCAGAGGTAATATGAACATGACAAACTTTGTGATAGTGACTCCATCGGAGAGGGAGGCACATATCTGCTCAGAGGTAATATGGACATGGCAATTTTTTGTGGACTTAACATCACTGGCGTACTTAGAATTTAAGTACGAATGTTAAGTGTAGACGACAATCGATATCAGAGGTAATATGGACATGATAATTGATGGTCGAAAGTTTATTCAGAGGTAATATGAACATGACAAACTTTGTGATAGTGACTCCATCGGAGAGGGAGGCACATATCTGCTCAGAGGTAATATGGACATGGCAATTTTTGTGGACTTAACATCACTGGCGTACTTAGAATTTAAGTACGAATGTTAAGTGTAGATGACAATCGATATCAGAGGTAATATGGACATGATAATTGATGGTCAAAAGTTTATTCAGAGGTAATATGAACATGACAAACTTTGTGATAGTGACTCCATCGGAGAGGGAGGCACATATCTGCTCAGAGGTAATATGGACATGGCAATTTTTGTGGACTTAACATCACTGGCGTACTTAGAATTTAAGTACGAATGTTAAGTGTAGATGACAATCGATATCAGAGGTAATATGGACATGATAATTGATGGTCAAAAGTTTATTCAGAGGTAATATGAACATGACAAACTTTGTGATAGTGACTCTATCGGAGAGGGAGGCACATATCTGCTCAGCTGCCGTAGTGATCGTTCCCTATAGACGTAGAGTTAGGACCTTGGCATCGATTAATTCCTGAATTCTCTTCTTTAGTACATAGCAGGCCTTCGTGGGGTGATGAGTGTACTGATGGAAGAGGCAATAATCTGGGTCATTGACTCTGCCAGACCTCTCAGGATATCTGATGTTGGGTAGCTGAAGCTTACGTTCCTTCCTTAATATGTTAAAGATTTCAATTACATCATCCTCTCTGAAGGAGAAAGTTCCCTTCGGTCGTGGGGCTTTTGATGCCTGAGTTTTATGGTCTTCTGGGAAGATAGCCATTGTCGTATCATCTTTGAATCTCGTGGACATTCTACCCCTCGCTTTGGATGCTGCTTTGTCTTGTCGAGGCGATCTATCCCCAGACACGCTATGGTCTTCGGTCGTAGAAATTGAACCAGGAGGAATTATCCTTGGTCGTACCAGGTTAAATTTAGCAGCATATCCCAATCCGAAACGAGTTTGCTGATGGCGGGAATTACCCTGCAATGGTGTTCTTCTACCCTTTCCATAGTTGAGGCCTTGCTTCGATTCCAAATCATAACCCATGTTCTGTATAATCTTCAAAGCCTGCGGGCTGTACCTGTGGATTTGTATTTTCCCGCTCTCAGGCTCGCGGAATTCTTCCTGTTCAACCGGACCGTTCTGTTTGTGTTTGAAGACTATTGGATGCTAATCGCCGTGGGTAGGAGGGACAATGAAGGCATTATCCTCATATGGTTCACACAACATGATGACTTTAGATGTTGATGCATTTTCCCATATGATCTCTCCTCGTCTGACGGTTTTACGACTCCTGTCTTTGTCTTTTCGGATTAGATAGGTATGCAGGTCGGGAGGATTTATTGAAGAGGAAGACGTAGGCTTGTGTCTTCTGTTCCCCTCAGCGGGTACGCGGAGACTGGGCACCCTGGTTTTCCCTATACCGCCTGTATACAACAGGTTGGCCATCTGGGCGGCGGATAATCCCCTGGGAGGGGGTCTTTCTGCAATCTGAGCTTATTTTATGCCGAGGGACTGTGCCTGGCGTAAAGGCCCAGTAGTTGAATATTCACCCGCCTGCTTTTCCTTGCGGAGATCGCCGTGCTTATCTGGTTCACCGTAAAGGTCAGATATCATTTTGTGCGTAGAGCATGATCTGTACTTCTGATTTGGTATTGAGGCACCATCAGAGGTCTTGTCTGTACCGCGCATAGCGGGAGACTGATTCCTGCGCGTAGAACGCAGTGGATACTCCTGGGTTAGCGCTGAGGCTTTGCCAGAAGCTTTGTCTGTACCGCGCGTAGCGGGAGACTGATTTCTGCGCGTATAGCGCAGAGGATACTCCTGGGTTAGCGCTGAGGCTTTGCCAGAAGCTTTGTCTGTACCGCGTGTAGCGGGAGACTAATTTCTGCGTGTATAACGCAGATGATACTCCTGGGTTAGCGCTGAGGCTTTGCCAGAAGTTTTGTTTGTACCGCGCGTAGCGGAAGACTGAATTTTACGTGCGGGGCACGGAGGGAGCGATGCTACCACCTCATTGGTCGGAGAGATCGGAGAGTCCACAGGAACGGCGGAGGATGTCTTGGGCATCCACACTTTGCGTAGCTTCCTGCTGTCTTGGACGGAAAGAGAGTGAGAGCTACCCCCAGTCCGAAATATGTCTTCGTAGGCAGACTGGTCGAACTGAACGACCAGTGTCTTCTTCACGGTTCCTACAGATACCGCATCGTGTTGAGCAATTACTTCCTCGTCAGAAGAGAAAGATGTCCCCAGCAGAGTCGCCATCTTGTTTGTGGTATTAAACGAAAGAATGAAAGTGTATTTCAATGACGGGGTTATAAGAGACCCGCGCCCTTTGGTTTACAAACAAACTTGTACAATGTAATCCTATAAGAGGATGTGGGAGTACAATTTATTTAATCTGGGTATAAATTGCTATAGGTGTTTGATCTGCGGTCGATCACTTTAGCCCTTGGACTACACGATGTTGAAGAAGTGCCGTGGAAGACAGGATGCAGCTTCGGAGGTTGCAAAGGAGGGTGGATGCGCGATGTTGAAGGTCGTCGCTCCCTGTTCCTTGCCCGAACTCTGGGTTCTCCTCTCTTTCTCTCTATCTCTCCTCCTTGATCTCTGGTTCGATGACCTTGTCCGATCTTCGAGTTTCTAATTTTTTGACCTTTGGTCTTGTACTGGTTTTCTTGACCAATTTTCCGACCTTTTTCCCCATTGATAGGGGTCTCTATTTATAGAGTTTTGGTGACAGTGACCACTCCGTCGGTGTAACAACCGAGGAGTGGACAGTACAGCACCCTTTTACACAACGGTTTAAAATAACCAATGCCTGCGTGTAAATGACCTTTTGAGTGAGCATGTGACGCGTGTCCAACTAAGGGGACAAAACACGTATATCTGCTACGAAGATTACGGCGTAGAAGCCAGGTAGGTAGGTATCCCTTGTGTAGCAGAGGTTGGCGTAAAAGCCAAGCAACTGTCACCTTGGCGTAGAAGCCAAAATAGGCATAGAAGCCGAGCAGGCATAGAAGCCGAATGGGTATAGAAGCCGAACAGGCATAGAAGCCGAATGGGCATAGAAGCCGAGCAGGCATAGAAGCCGAATGGGCATAGAAGCCGAATGGTCATAGAGACCGAGAGGGCGTTGGAAGCCGAGGGAGCATTGATCCTGAGCGGGCGTAGAAGCCACTGCGTACCGAGTCGAAGTGCTGATGCGGACGTCTTAGCCGGAATTACGGCTTTCGAAGATGTAATCAAATCTTCTACAGAGATTTGTCATCATCTTGTGCATTAAATGCGGAGACGTGTTTTTGAAGGTCTGCAGCCCTTCTGTGCATCCGTCGCGAAGACGTGCCTTGAGGGAAACTGTCACTGCTCTGTGCAATTAGACGTAGAGACGTGCCTCGAGCCCCGTACGAAGTGCAGCTTTTGACGTGGTAGCGGTTTGCCTTACTGCGGAGCGTGAAACAGCTCATGTTTGCCTGTGTAAACAAGGCAGCGTATTCCCTTGTACGCGAAAGAGCGGTTTACGCTGGGGGGATTTTGGTAGGCGACGGTTTGGTAATATTTAACCAAATCCTCTGTATTAAATGCAGAGATCCGCCATCATACTGCGGGGTGCGTCCCGAGGGGTCTGCCATCGTTTCCAGCCGTCGTCTGGGTAGCCGTGCAGTACTTTTTGTCAGGAGTCAGAGGCCAGGTTCACCGCGTGACTTGACAGGTTCATTTCGGGGAAGACGAAGCGTTCCTCGTACGCTTTAACGCTGCTTTGAGAGCGACTGGGTTTTACGCCATGGAGGCGATACAGAACCCTGTTTTACGTTGGATGGCTTCGAAGGCCTCTGTTTACGCTGCTCTGTATCAAGATGCTGCGCAGATTGTTCTAGCGTATTTTTCATGCTTCTATAATGCTGATCGACGATCCCAGATCTATGTGTATCCGGTCGACCTCCATGGAACCGATGTACCCGGTGTAATAGAGGGGTCTGTCATGCCTGTTATATTTCAACAGCATGTCGTCTTGAGTGAAAGTGATGTTTGGGATCACCTCCATCACACTGTGGCATTGAGGATACGCCACGGGTTCTTCGTCAGGGGACTTGAGCTGGGTCAAGTATGCATCCGCCTACATTAATGCTTCGCTCAGGGCTTGACGAGTGTCCTGAGAGAGCCTGAGTAGCTCGAAGATGGACAGCCTGGCTGGTGTATTAGCCAGTTGGGCCAGGATGTCGAAGTTGTATGGCTTCTCTAAACCTTTGTTTTGAATGTTTTTTACAGGTTTATCAAAACGCACTTCTTTTTGCCTCCCTTTGTCCGCCGAAGTTGGTCTTGAAGGACCGGCCTCTGGTACGACGGATTCCGGTTCTGAAGGTTCGGCCGCTGGAGCGTCTTCCGATACATCTTCCTGGCTGGCTCCATAGTCTTGGAGGTAGGCTTTCCCTGAGCGGGTTCCAGTAGCCAAGACCTCGTCTTCTGATGCCGAGTGTACCATAATCATGTGACATGGTTTGTACTTTGAGTTCTTTTTAGACTTAGCTTTAGCAGCTTGAGTCTCTTTCTCAATTTCTGGCACCAGATCTGGATGAACCCACATAGTCTCGCCTCGCTGGGTAGTTAGTGGTAGCAGGTCGTGATTTTGACCTCTAGCTGGAGGAAGATTAACGATGCTCATCGTCGTCCGGGAAATAGACGTAACACCGTCCAGGATTTCTTGGGGAGGCAGATTGCCAAATTGCAGGAAGATCATGTTGGCAGTGACCGTCTTCTCGCTGTTGCGCAGAGTGATGGCCTTGACATCGATCAGCTCCTGGATCTTCCTTTTTAGTATATAACACGCCTTGGTGGGGTGGTGTATGTACCTATGGAAGATGCAGTACTTGGGGTTGTTGGTACTGCCGGCCTTATTGGGCCGTCTTACTTCGGGAAGGGTAATCTTGCCGCTTTTGACGAGACATTCGAATATGCTTGGAATATCGTCGTCATCGAAAGAGTACACCTCGATGGGCCTGGAAGTCCCGGGCCTCGTCTGCGTGGTAGCCACCGTCTTTTGCCTGGACGTGTTGATTGCCAGAGCTTCTTTACCCTTGGAACCCCGAGGATGGTCGATGTTGGAAGATGACTTCTTGCCTTTATCAGAGGCCGAGATCATGATGCCATTATCACGCGCCTTCTGACTATTGTCCTCTGCGGCTACCGCTGAGATGATGAACGAGGGCCAATCACGGAACTGATATGGTCCTGTGAACACCGAGATCACGGGGTGAAGGTTCTTCCTGCAGATGTCGACCAACGCCGAGTCTGGGACTCCTGGAGGCATTTGTAGAGTGGCTTGACGAAAATATTCGATGAAAGTGTGAACATTCTCCTTTTTCTTCTGCCTGACTTCGATGAGAGAGGACATAGACATGTCCATTCCTCCCTCGTAGAATCGCGTGAAAAATAATGCCTTGAAGTCTTCAAAGGAAGTAATGCAGTTGTCCGCCAGACTTCGGTACCACTGGTAAGCTACCCCCGAGAGACAACCTTTGAACACCCGAGTGACGAGGGCGTCGTTCCCTTGTAACAACACTGTCATCATGCTAAAGTAGTTCATGTATTGACTTGGTGATGTTTTCCCTCGAACAAAGCCATAGTATGTAGTTTGTATCTAGGAGGAAAAGGGACCTCTTCCCAGATGGCTGGGTAAGGTTAGTTGATTCCCAATTTCTTGAGCTGATCTTTGTGCTTCAGGGCATCAAATTAGGCTTTCAACTCCCGTACTTCCTGTATCGGATCTTCAGCCGGTGGTGGGACCCGGTGGGAGGTAATACATTCTCCGAGTGAGGAAGCGGAGGAACTGCTGACTCCTGATCTAGAGCAGGCTCTTGGACCGTGTTGGATGGTGGTAAGTCCACCCCTACGCGTATCTGAGTTGGAGGAGCCGATGTTGGCTCCATGGCAGCTGCGTGTTGAGTTAGCATCATCTGGTGCATGTTCTCCATCAGGGATTGTATTTCCTTCAGAGACATCTCTAGTATAGTGAGGCACTGCTTAGTGTTCCCGGATGGGGAAGCTTCCTCGTGTTCATCTCCAATGGCATAAACTTCCCTCTCCCTGGGTGTCATTGAAAGATTAGTATAGGTCTCTGTAGAAGTTGACTCTATACTTTCGACGTCTGATTCGGGAGACTGGCGACCCCCGGCATCGGAATCAGAAGAGTACGAAGCTGGCTGTTGCGACCTCGAACGAGTATTTTGGAATACCCCAGCTTCGGTGTTCCTGAGGAGCATGTTGAATCTCCTTCGGCTCGGAGTTCTTGAGGGATGACGTCTTGAGCCTGACCCTCCTCTAGGTACGTGTGAAGCCATGTTCACAGATGCATGCGTGGGCTCTTCTTCCTGAAAAGATGGAGAGTAGCTCAACCGGTCGAAAACCGACCGTTTTGCTTCAGAACAACAACAATTAATTACAATCCTATGACTATTACAATAGTGCTCGCTAGGAGGCGTAATAGACATGCTGGAAGATCCCCTCTCCCTGCGCTTCTGGATCAGATAATTGTGCAGGACAGTAGGAGCTATAGAAGAAGATGATCGCTTGTTCCTTTGCTGGCGTGAAGTTGAGTAGTCCGCCGCATGCTTTTCCTTGCGTAGTTTGCAGGGATCATCTGCTTTTCCCCGGAAGAAAGATGCATTTTTACGCGCGAAGCCCGTTTATGATTCCTGATTTGGCGCTGAGGCATCATCAGAAATTTTGTCTATTCCGCCAGGGACGGGATACTGAAATTTACGCGCAGAGCGCGGTTTAGGCTCCTGGACTAGCGCTGAGGCATTGTCAGAAGTTTCGTCTGTTCCGCCAGGGACGGGAGACTGAATTTTATGCGCCGAGCGCGGATTATACTTCTGGGTTAGCGCTGAGGCTTTGCCAGAAGTTTTGTCGGTCCTGTCAAAGAAAGGCGACTGAATTTTATGCGCAAGGCGCGGATTATACTTCTGGGTTAGCACTGAGGCTTTGCCAGAAGTTTTGTCGGTCCTGCCAGAGATAGGCGACTAAATTTTACGCGCAAGGTGCGGAGGGAGCAAAGCTACAACCTCATTGGTCGGAGAGATCGGAGAGATCAGAGAGTCCACAGGAATGGCAGAGGATGTCTTGGGCATCCAGACCTTGCGCAGCTTCCTGTTGCTTTGGACGGAGAGGGAGTGAGAGCTACCCCCTGCTCGAAGCATGTCATCGTAGGACGACTGGTCGAACAGGACGACCAGTGTCTTCTTTACGGATCCCACGGATATCGCATTGTGTTGAGCAATAGCTTCCTCATCAGAAGAGAAAGATGTCCCCAGCAGAGTCGCCATCTTGTTTAGGATAATAAACGAGAAAAGATTTGATGAATGCAGAAAATAAGGTCTTGTGCGAAGACCCGCCCTTCTTTTATGTTTACAAACAAGATTATACAAATTTGATCCTACACGAGGATGTCTAAGTACAATTTATTTAATCTGGGTGAATATTGCTATAGGTGTCTGATCTGCAGTCGATCACTTTAGCCCTTGGACCACACGATATTGAAGAAGTGCCATGGAAGACAAGTAGCAGCTTCGAAGGTTGCTAAAGAGGGTGGATGCCCGATGCCAAAGTCGTCGATCCCTTCTCTTTGCCTGAGCTCTGGATTCTCCTCTCTCTCTCTCTCTCGACCGTTGGATCTGGTACTGGATCTCTTGATCAGTTTTCAGACCTAACTTCTTCGACCCTCCAATTTGTCGACCTTGTTCCTCATTGATAGAGGTCTCTATTTATAGAGTTTTAGTGACAGTGACCACACAGTCGGCGTAGAAACCGAGTAGTGGAAAGTACAGCACCCTTTTACACGATGGTTTAAAATAACCAATGCCTGCGTATAAATGACCTTTTGAGTGAGCATGTGACGCACGTCCAACTAAGGGACAGAACGCGTATATCTGCTACGAAGATCACGGCGTAGAAGCCACGTAGGTAGTTATCCCTTGTGTAGAAGAGGTTGGCGTAGAAGCCAAATGAATGTCACCATGGCATAGAAGCCAAGTAGGCATAGAAGCCGAGTAGGCATAGAAGCCAAGTAGGCATAGAAGCCGAGCAGGAGTAGAAGCCGAGTGGTCATAGAGGCCGAGGAGGCGTAGAAGCCGAGTGGGCATAGAAGCCGAGCAGGCGTAGAAGTCGAGTGGGCATAGAAGCCGAGGAGGCGTAGACGTCGAGTGGGCATAGAAGCCGAGGAGGCGTAGAAGCCGAGACGATGTGGACGTTTTAGCCAGAATTATGGCTCTTGGAGATATAATCAAATCTCTTGCATTAAATGCAGAGATCTGCCCCCATCCTGTGCATTAAATACAGAGGCCTGTCTTTAAGATTTGCCATCATTCTGCTCATTAAATGCAGATACGTGCCTCAAATCCTGTACAAAGAGTGACTGCTGATGAGGCGGTCTCTTTGCCTTCTGCGGGGCGTAAGAAGCTCACGTCTGCCTGTGTAAAACTGGACAGCATATTCCCTTATATGCGTAAGAGTAGTTTATGCAAAGGGGATGCCACTAAACGATGGTTCGGTGACATTTAATCAAATCTCCTACATTAAATACGGAGATCCGCCATTATCCTGCTCATTAAATGAGGAGGCATGGTTTGAAGGTCTGCCACCCTTCTGTGCCTCAAGTGCAGAGATGTGCCTCAGGAATCTGTCAGTATTTGGCGCTTCAAATGCAGAGACGTGCCTCGAGAAACTGTCACCGCTCTGCGCATTAAATGCAGAGACGTACCTCGAGCCCTGTACGAAGTGCAGCTTTTGACGTGGCAGGCTGTTTGTCTTTCGCGGAGCGTAAACAGCTCACATCTGCCTGTGTAAAATAAGGCGGCGTATTCCTTCGTATGTGAAAAAGTGGTTTATACAAAGGAAATGGCAGTAAATGACAGCCTGGGTTGCAGTGCCGCGCCATCATGATACCCATCGCTTGGGTTATCGTGCAGTACTCTTTGTCAGGAGTCCAGACGTCAGGTTCATTGCATGATCTGACAGGTTCATTTCGAAGAATATGAAGCGTTCCTCGTACACTTCAATGCTGCATTGAAAGCGAATGGGTTTTATGCCATATAGGCGATGTAGCACCTCTTTTATGCTGAAGCAGCCAGGTCACATTGCCCTACGCGGATGGTCCTTGAGCTTATTTTTTTACGCTGTGCTCAGCGGAGAAGCTCTGTTGCAAGTTGATGGCTCTGAGGTCATCTTTTTACGCTGCCCTGTATGAACATGACGCGTATAGCTATCCAGCGTATTTTTTATGCTTCTACAGGGACTTTTGTGCAAATAGCTAGCCATGTGTCCACCTCCTATTGGTTGGAGCAAATAAAAAAAATCCTTTTGTCATGCTTGTCCGGTCACATGTGCATCTTTCTTTTCTTTGCATGAAACTATTCAATCTACAATCAATCTCCACCCTCTATTCAAATTCCAATACATCTCAACCACCCACTTTCTTCATGACAACCATCCTCTCCTTGGGAACCTAGCCTGCCCTAATCCCAATGCTCCCCCTCTTCGTTAAAAACACCTCTTTCCTCTCTCCTCACTTATCATTCTGTAAACCCCCTCGACCAATTTAGGGTTTAATTTAAATTAAATAGAGGGACTTAGAATTTATTGGATACAACTGGAATAAATGTGCAATAATTATTTATCCTAATACACCTTGCCGTTGCTTCGAGAATGGATCACCACATCAGTAGTTATCTTCCACCCAAGGTCACGAACATCTCTTAGACATGCCAGGCTACCCCTCTGACCATTGTACAAAATTAGATAACCGTTATTTCGTCTCGTTTTAGTTTCGCAATATTCGTAAGTGAGCGCCTTGCGCATTAATTGGTAATTTAATTAAGTCGAGGCCGAGTTCACCTAAAACAGGTCTAGACCAAGCCGTGTATACCATAGACCAGCCCCACCCTAGAGCTTGGCCGGCCCAAATATCAAGGATAGCCCATGAGAGCCAACATCTATAAATATACATACTCCCACATGAAACTTTAGTTTTTACTATTCATCAAAACCCTAGCCGCGTTTCCCCTTGCACCTGAGCCCTCGACTGCCGACTTCACCGGCCACGGCGGTCACCGAACCCCCTCGCCGCCGGACCACCCTATCCACCGCCTGCCACCGCTAGCACCGACGCCAACCACCACCCTCCCAACTTCCCACATCAGCCCGACCCCTTAGCCGCTGCTCCCGAGTGACCCCCTACCGCCTTCAGTCGCCCCCGACCGCCTCAGTCACCGCCCGCCACCACTCCAGACCTACCCGACCGTTCCCCGCGACCGGTCAGTCACCTCCGCCGCTGCCTAAGCCGCCGTCGTCGCTGATACATCTACTGCTACCGCTGCTGTCTGCCGCCGGCCGATGCCAGAGCCCACCACTCGCCGGAGGATGACCCGTCAGCGAGGAGACCCCGTCCTGTCAACTAAGTAAACACCTGACTCATCCCTCCTTGAATTGTATCCACATAAGATCGTTGTGTCATCGTGTCGAGACTTGTAGCATTGGACACAAACTCAGTTAACCCTAACTATGTATATGATGGCATGTTGACTAACAAGATTTAGAATTGGTTAATAACTAACTATCCCTTAATCATAAGACCTATTGTTAGAAACATGAAATTCATCAATAAAACTTATACATCGCCAAGTATGCTGAATATGGGAATTTCAGGATCAACAATTGTACTAGACTTAATGAAGCTTCATAAAACCCTAGACATAGTAATTATTGTCTCAAGGTACAAGTTAGCGGAGGACATAATACGTGTACACTCTAGCTACGTGCACATGTGATGCTGTATTCGAGCAGCCGTAAACTTGCGATAGTATTCAAGTATAGCGTTGTAGTCGTGTGTATTTAATGTTTAGTGTCCGATATCAGTATTTGTTATATTATATTGGTGCATTTAGGATCATTGGATCAGCCAGGAGACGCTGTAGGAGCAGGCTATTGGCATTCACAGCTTCAGGACACAGGCAAGATACCTTGCCATACTTACTGTCTAATTTAAATTATGCATATGTTATATCGTATTCTTGTTGTTTTTCTTTTATACAACTGTGCGCGTCCGAGACTGACTCGGGTGCAGTCGACGGATACGTCGATGATTTAGAGTACTTACCTAGTCATTAACAGACTCACCCTATTGGAGGATATTCTGATATCTTCAGTGACCTGACACTCTTACACGTATCACTATGATAATTCATATTGGGATGCGGGTTCGCGTACTCGACTAGCTATCGGTGCGTGTAACTTACATCACGGTTAGTACGTAGTTCAGGTTATATTTTAGTGTTAGAGACTGGCATATAGATACGTGGTATGCACGCCGAGTATTCGACTTGCGTATCTACATTAGGCGGGAAGGACATTAGTAGGCGTAAGGGATACACCCATTGGAGTCCGTAGTATCCAGAGGAGCCACGGATCCAATGACTCCCTTTACACTGCTGCCACGTTCTTCGAAGCGATATGGACGATATATTGTACTGTTGCCACATTTTTCGGAGCGATATGGAAGATATACTGTACTGCTGCCACGCTCTTCGGGGTGTTGGACGTTATGCGTATGCCTACCCATACGTACCAAAGTTGTCCTCATATTGTATTCACTTAGATTGTTAGCACACCCTTATTGTATTTATTTTATTCAGTATTTATATATGGTATGCTTCTATGTATCTTGTTATGTCCCTCTGAGGACCTGGTACCTTTCCAGATTTGGATGAGGCATATTACCCCACAGTGTACGGCCCAGGACAGGAGACGAGGTTCGCTACTACAGAGGAGCTAGTGTAAACCCCCTCAATTTATTCTGTAGATAGTTAGAGTGGGCCAGGAAATATTTTGATAAAAGATATTGAGGTTTGGAGTTGAGGATATTTACCTGGAAGTTTAAACCATTTAATTAAAACATTATTCCACCCTATCTTGGTCTATTTATTCGGAGCCCATTTTCAGCCCAAATTTCCGTACAAATATTGTACACTCGACTCAACTCGCCAAATTAGGCACTGGACTTTTCTGACTGTTAAAAATCAACTTTTGTGTGCTCTAAATTAATTGCGCAACATTCCGAAATCGTAAACCGTATTTTTATTCCGTGTCGGACACCTGTGTCGTTACCCTCGATTTTGGAGTACCAACTTAACCCGTTAAGCCGGACCAACTAAAGGGTCCAAGACCGACTCCAAGCCCCCACCATTTTTGGCCTTTGCGCCGTTTCCAGATTTTGACCCCGCGGGCCCCAATTAAATTAAATTCGCGGGACGCGTTATCGTTAGTTTAATCGGGATTTATCAGCTCTGTAAATTATATTTTAATATTAAATTAATCCCAATGCCCTTCAAATTTGACCCGCGCCTAACGCGCAACGCCCCCTCACTATGACAATTTTAAATATATTTTTCTCCGCAATTTTTGCGTCATTTCATGTGTCCATGCAAATTCCCGAATTTACGGGGGCTTATTTGCAATTATTGAATTGTTGGCAACACCTCATTGGTCAATGGTTATTTATTGGGTCCCAAAATGGGGTCCCAAACCCATTTTCCCTCATGAAGAAACCCCTCACCTATTCATGTTAAATCTCATCCATCCATTTTAAATGGATGGATCCCAACCCTTCTTTTCCCAACACATTCTCCTATAAAGTTACTTTTTCCCCACCCTCACCACATACTCCACCGGCCCTAATCCCCATGAGAAAAACTTCTCTCTCCCCTACCTCATTATTTTCTTCATGCAAGAAGAAAACTACACACTTCTCCCTCCATTCTTCTTCTTCTCCTTCCCTTAACCCACTCTCCCCACTTGAGTAACCTCCAGCCGGCCGACCAACATTCCCCCGACCGCCGGCCATCCCCAGACCGACGGCCTCCGGCGGAGCAGCCGGTCCAGCTCCTCCCGATCGGAGCAGCTGCCCCCGCCCAGTCGGTCCGGCCACCCCGCTGCAGCGCTCCGGCGATCCCCGTGCGCCCCTATCCCGCTGTAGCCGAGCAAGTCCGGCGCTGCCGAACCCTCCCCGCCGGCGCCGTCAGTTCGGCCACCCTAGCCGCCCCGCTCCGGTTGTGTTACGTCTCTTCCGGCCATCTCCACGGTTGTTCCATCATCACCACCCTCCACCGGCCCTACCCCGGCATCGACGTCGGCGAGGTCGATTCTCCTCTCCTCTCTTTCATTTAAAATTCCAGATTTTGTTTTGATGATATATGTTGGTGTTTATGCATGTGAAATGCTAGCTAGGGTTTGGGTTTAAATATATGGATGGATAGGGTAGTGTGATATATATGAAGGTTGAGGTTATTGATGTTAAAAATGAATATGGAGGAGTTAGTGTTTAAAGGGATGTAATATAATGCTAATGTTTGTATAGTGATGATAAATGATAGTGTAGTAAAACATTTGAACTAAAGGAAATATGAGTTTGTGGTATGCAAATATTATTGGAATGAGGATGTTTATATATACATATGGGTTCATATTGGCTAAGGTTTAAAATGGATGTTTATGTAGTGGTAGTATAGCCCTGTAACTTGCGGTTAACAATGTTAGCTAAGGTTTTGGCTTATATATGTGGTTGCATAGTAGAAGATAGTAATAAGAAAATGTAAGTTTGAGATATATATGGAATCTGGTATATCGAGGATTAAAGGAAGATATAGCAGATGGGAATTGATATTTACATTGTTGGCATATGCATGGTTAAAAAAAAATAATAATAATAAAATAATTAAATCCAACATTTACGGATCACATAGAAATTGATTGAGGTTATAAAATGCCTGCAAATGGAAAGCAGGAAAATTATTCCAGAATGAGTAGTAGGTCGGATCATGAGACAATGAATTGAGGACGATAATAAAATTAGGAAATTCCAGAGACTGAGTCTAGACATAGCAGTGTGTAGTACACCAGTCTGTTGTAAAATAGATTATTGATTTAGATTGTATCTCTTCTCTAGGTATTGCGGGACCTGAGGACTTGGACGCAGTACCCGATCCCCGTCAGCAGCCGCACGCAGGCAAGTGTACCTTGCCACCCAGTATTTCAGTTTACAGATATTGTCTTCTTATTGTACATTGTGCGCTTGTTTACGTTGATGTTCGATATTCCGTGTCCGGTTCACAACCGGGTGTTGACATTCGACTTAACGACTTAGAATTATTACTGATGTTCCATAGTACCTCGATGCACGTACCAGAGTACATCG
The DNA here is from genome assembly GCA_036927795.1 of Iris macrosiphon. Taxonomy (NCBI): domain Eukaryota; kingdom Viridiplantae; phylum Streptophyta; class Magnoliopsida; order Asparagales; family Iridaceae; genus Iris; species Iris macrosiphon. The sequence goes on along the minus strand of JAYESA010000199.1, from coordinate 129,868 downwards.
ATACCCCAGGACACACTTACACACTGTGTTCGTGCCAGATTCCTGTATCCTGATACTGACATCATGACCAGAGACTGGGACGACCTTAGGGTCGCGTCTGTTGAGTTAAATTCTGTGTGTGTCAAGACTGTAGTTAGAGGTTCAGGTTCAACGCACAATCGTTGACCGCTTGGGAAGGGGAAGACAGTTACTAGACGTTTGGGCTACTCTGCACGCGCTTATAGATGTAGTGATCCTGTTTCATAGTGTAGTGGTAGAACCCGTGTGTCTCTGTGCTCGGAGCTGCGGTACGACCCGTGTGTCTCTGTGTTCGGAGCTGCGGTTTTATTTTGGACGGCCCACGCGTCGAACGTTGTCTTTAAACTGTGTCACACTTGTTTGGTTGTACTAGATTACCCTGTTTCTGCACTTGTACTATCTGTTTACCTGGCATGTTATTTTCTTGTACCTTGTTACGTCCCTCTGAGGACCTGGTTCCCTTCCAGGTGTAGGCTACGAGGATTACACGGAGGAGTACGGACCGGGCATCTATCCAGCAGCTGTACTCACTGCCGAGGACGAGGTCACCCCTGAGGACTTCGCTTGATCACTGGTAGTGACTCTTTCCTTGGGACGGTATCTTTACCTAGTTACCTGCTACCGTCCCAAGTTATCTTATTTGCTTACTTTCATTTCAGTCTATTTGTGCTAGCGGGTTTGTCCCCGTGTGACTATTCTAGTGGTTGTACTTGATACTATTTTGGACTTTTTCCTTCATGCACATTAGTCGTTGTATTTACTTCTATTGTGCTCTTTTATTGCTGCCTGTGGATGAGATTTAGATTGAGTTTACTTGTGTTGTGTGATGGGTTATTCATTGTACTTTACAGCTTAAGTGTACTCCGACGGGCCCATTGGATTGGATGCCCGCCGAAGTACACTGCTGGCCAATGCCACGTGGCTCGGTTCTTTATCCATGGAACCGGGGCGTGACAAGGTTTTTGTGGTGGCCCATGCAGGTCCGATTTAAATCGTCTTGGTCACCTGACTGTGCCAAGCGAGCCTGCAAATTAGGAATAGAGTTAGAAATCTCATCTGCAAAGTTTGAAACCTTCACATGACACCTCTATCTCGATATCGATTACCAAATTGCATCTTGTTTATTTTCCTTAAACGCTGATCGCATTCATGACTTCTTTTCAGAGTTATGAATCTCCGTAGTGGACGTATCGCGCAGCCTGGCGACGTTCCCCGAGACGCTGGATCATCCGGGGAACCGGATCTGGAGCAGGTCCTTCTACTGACTCCAGCTCCCATGGGACAGTCATCAGGACATCCCGAGATGCCATCGGGCGGACACCAGACTCCACATCAGGCAGGACCTGAGGATCAGAGGATCCCGAGTCAGGAGGAGCAGCAGCTACCACCTCCTCCACCATTTCCGCCCCAGATGCCCTATATGCCATTCCCCACAGGGCAACCGATGGACGGAACCCAGATGTTCCAAATGATGTTTGCGATGATGCAGGCCCAGCAGGCCCAGCAGCAGGCCCAGCAACAGGCTCAGCAGCAGGCCCAGCAGGCTCAGCAGCACCAGGCTGAGGCCTTGAGAGAGAGCATCGTGACGGCCTTGGGGCAGGCGACACCACCCGCATGTGCACCGACGAGAGGGTCTGTCATAGACTTCCGTCGTTTGATACCGCAACCTTTTTCGGGCACCGAGGAGCCGACGGAGGTCCACGCTTGGCTCACCGGCATTCAGCACCAGCTAGAGGCTACTGACCTCCCCCGACACCGATGGATGACGGCTGTCAGGATGCAGCTCACCGGCAACGCTCATCACTGGTGGCTTTCCGAGGAGGAGCGTTTGGGACCGGATCGCGTCACCTGGGAAGAGTTCTCCAGACTCTTCCAGGAGATGTACATACCCTCTACCGCCCGAGCAGAGCTTCGGAGCAGATTCCAGAACCTCATCCAGGGGAGTATGACTTTAGAGGAATACAATTCTGAGTTCCTCCGCCTGAGCAGATTTGCACCATACCTGATCCCCACTGAAGAAGCAAAGGCCGAGAAGTTCTTTGAGGGCCTGAGATATGAGAACCAGAGGCTTATCGGGTCCACAGCCTACACCACTTACTCCGAGGTACTACTTGCAGCGCGACGCCAAGACCGTATCAGCAAGTTGGAGGCTAGTCAGAAACGCCCCTTTGCGTCGACATCAGCAGTCCGAGCCCCGCAGGGAGGACCTGCGAAGCGCCCTCTCGTACAGCAGCAGCAACAGAGGACAGCACCCCAGCAGGGAGCAGTCATTCCCACATGCCATTTCTGCAGCAAGAGGGGACACTTGATGAGGGACTGTAGACGGAGGTTGGGCGTATGTTTGAGATGTGGATCGCCCCAGCATGCCATCAGAGATTGCCCTGAGCAGAGAGATCCAGTACAGATGGTACACCGTCCAGCCCTGCCAGCGCCGAGGCCTTATCAGCAGCCTCCTGGGCCGAGGCCACCCTATGCAGGAGCTGGAGCACAGCGACCCCCAGCACCAGGAGTGAACCAGAGGAGGCCACCTTTGGCTCCACAGGGAGAGCGATACCAGCAGGTTCAGCAGCAGCAGCAGAGGGCACCGGCACCGAGGCAAGGACAGGCCTATGCTATGACCATCGAGGAGGCTGAGACAGCAGGAGAAGTGATAGCAGGTACAATTTTAGTAGCTACATTACCAGCATTAGTCCTATTTGATTCTGGTGCCACACACTCTTTTATAGCTGCTAGTTTCGTGGCTACCCATAGAATAGCCACTGCACCCCTTCCGAAGGTCAAGAGGATTCTTACGGGAGGTGGAATAGTACCTGTTAGTGACACTTGTAGGTCATGTTCAGTAGTTGTCTGCGGGCGAGAGATGCGTGCCCGATTTTTGGTTTTCTCCATGCCGGACTATGACATTGTCCTAGGCATGGATTGGTTGAGCCAGTACCACGCAACGCTAGATTGTCATCGTGGTTGTGTCATCTTTAGACCCCCAGATCTCCCAGAGTTTGAGTTTCTTCGGGGAGCCCGAGAGCATGGTGTCCAACCTACCCTAGCGACACACATTGCAGAAGGTGAACCGATGTACCCTCACTTTATAGCAGAGTTCGAGGATGTGTTTCCAGAGGATCTTCCAGGACTGCCACCTGACCGAGAGATTGAGTTCACTATAGAGTTGACTCCAGGAGCCGAGCCAGTTACTTCCCCCGTATATAGACTAGCACCGAAGGAGTTGGTTGAGCTGAAGGTACAAGTAGATGATCTCTTAGAAAAGGGTTTCATTCGGGCTAGTGTATCTCCATGGGGAGCACCCATTCTATTCGTACCGAAGAAGGACGGGACGGTACGCTTGTGTATCGATTACAGGGCGCTAAATGCTGTAACGATAAAGAACAAGTATCCACTACCGCGCATCGATGATTTGTTTGATCAGCTTAGCGGTGCTTGTGTATTCTCGAAGATCGACCTCAGATCCGGATATCATCAGATCAAGGTACGGAAAGAGGACATCCAGAAGACGGCCTTTCGGACGAAGTATGGCCACTATGAGTTTTTAGTCATGCCGTTTGGTTTAACCAACGCGCCAGCAGTATTCATGTGTTTGATGAACAATGTTTTCCACCAGTACTTAGATAAGTTCGTGGTGGTATTTATAGACGATATCCTGATATATTCCAAGAGCCAGGAGGAGCATGAGAGACATCTCAGGATTGTGTTAGAGACGCTGAGACATGAGAGGCTGTACGCCAAACTCAGCAAATGTGAGTTTTGCTTGGACAGAGTACCATTTCTGGGACACATAATCACCGGAGATGGACTATCAGTGGATCCGGAGAAGATAGCTGCAGTAGAGACCTGGCCTACCCCTACATCAGTTACAGAGGTGAGGAGTTTCCTCGGACTTGCCGGATATTACCGGAGGTTCGTGGAAAACTTTTCGAGGATAGCTGCGCCTATGACGCGACTGACGCGTAAAGGCGAAGAGTTTATCTGGACCGACGAGTGTCAGACGGCTTTCGATGAGCTGAAGAAGCGTCTGACATCAGCACCGATTTTGACACTACCTTCCGGATCAGGAGGATTTGTAGTGTACAGTGATGCGTCAGGGAGCGGATTGGGATGTGTACTGATGCAACACGGCAAGGTGATAGCCTACGCCTCGAGACAGTTGAGAGTTCATGAGAAGAACTATCCGACGCACGACTTGGAGCTAGCTGCGGTGATATTTGCACTAAAGCTATGGAGACATTACCTTTATGGTGAGCGTGTTGAGATTTATACAGATCATAAAAGCCTGAAGTATGTCTACACGCAGAAGGAGCTCAATATGAGGCAGAGACGCTGGCTAGAGTTGATGACAGATTATGACATTGAGCTGCAGTACCACCCTGGCAAGGCGAACGTCGTAGCAGATGCCTTAAGCAGGAAGCCCATGGCATACTTTCTGACGACGCAGCGACAGTTGCTAGAGGATCTCCAGGAGCTCGGGATAGAGATCGTATTGCCAGGCATGGATGGACAGATGGCCAGTCTTGAGGTTCAGTCTACTTTGATTGAGAGGATCAAGGCAGCATTGCCTACAGATGCGAGATTTCGACGTCTGCGAGAGAGAACAGAAGCCGGCCTGCAGACGGGACTCAGGATTCATGAAGACGGAACGCTGAGGTGCGGAGAACGCCTATATGTTCCGAGTGGCGAGCTACGCCAAGAGTTGATGACAGAGGCCCATAGCTCGATTTATTCTATTCATCCCGGGGGTACGAAGATGTACCGAGACTTGAGACAGCATTTTTGGTGGCATGGGATGAAGAGAGAAATTGCAAGATTTGTGGCGAAGTGTTTAGTTTGTCAGCAAGTCAAGGCTGAACATCAGAGGACTGCAGGATTATTGCAGCCACTCCCCATTCCCGAGTGGAAGTGGGAACACATTACCATGGACTTCGTCACAGGATTTCCGCGCAGCCCTAGCGGGAAGGATGCAGTTTGGGTTGTCGTAGACAGACTCACCAAGTCTGCACATTTCTTGCCCTTCAGAGTTGGACAATCCACAGAGATACTAGCTGACATGTATATGAGGCTGATAGTACGATTACATGGAGTGCCTGTCAGCATCGTATCGGATCGTGATTCCAGATTCACCTCACACTTTTGGCGGAGTATGCAGGAGAGCCTAGGAACTCGTCTCAAGTTCAGCACTGCGTATCATCCACAGACTGACGGACAGTCAGAGCGCACGATACAGATATTAGAGGATATGTTGAGAGCGTGCATGATTGATTTTAGAGGATCTTGGGAGGACCATCTACACTTGGTGGAATTCTCCTACAATAACAGTTACCAGGCTAGCATACAGATGGCACCCTATGAGGCACTGTACGGCAGGAAATGCAGGTCGCCAGTTTGTTGGAGTGACGTGGGAGAGCGTCAGATACTTGGGCCCGAATTGGTGACACAGACAGTAGAGAAGGTCAAGCAGATTCAGAGCCACCTGCGCGCAGCACAGGACAGACAGAAACACTGGGCGGATGCGCACCGCAGACCATTGGAGTTCAAGGAGGGTGACCACGTATTTTTGAGGATATCGCCCACTCGTGGTACCATCAGATTCGGAGGCAGAGGCAAGCTGAGTCCGAGGTATATCGGACCTTTCGACATTCTGGAACGAGTTGGCGAAGTGGCATACCGTCTTGCTTTACCTCCATCATTAGAGGGAGTGCATGACGTATTTCACGTATCGTAGCTGAGGAGATATGTCGCAGACCCTAGCCACGTGCTTGATCATTCGGAGATTACAGTCGGGCCCCGCCTGTCTTACGTAGAGCAGCCAGTTGAGATCCTCGATCGCAGCGAGAAGACTCTGAGAGGGCAGACGATTCGACTGGTCAGAGTGGCATGGAAGCACCATTCACCAGGCGAGTCTACTTGGGAGCGCGAGGATTCTATTAGGCAGCGATTCCCGTACTTATTTGAGGAGCAAGGTATGAATTTACATACGGCAATTTAATTATTAGTTATTTTAAATTCTGTTAGATATTATCGTGCTTTACTTTTAATTTCGGGGACGAAATTTTTCTAAGTTGGGAAGAATGTAAACCCCCTCAATTTATTCTGTAGATAGTTAGAGTGGGCCAGGAAATATTTTGATAAAAGATATTGAGGTTTGGAGTTGAGGATATTTACCTGGAAGTTTAAACCATTTAATTAAAACATTATTCCACCCTATCTTGGTCTATTTATTCGGAGCCCATTTTCAGCCCAAATTTCCGTACAAATATTGTACACTCGACTCAACTCGCCAAATTAGGCACTGGACTTTTCTGACTGTTAAAAATCAACTTTTGTGTGCTCTAAATTAATTGCGCAACATTCCGAAATCGTAAACCGTATTTTTATTCCGTGTCGGACACCTGTGTCGTTACCCTCGATTTTGGAGTACCAACTTAACCCGTTAAGCCGGACCAACTAAAGGGTCCAAGACCGACTCCAAGCCCCCACCATTTTTGGCCTTTGCGCCGTTTCCAGATTTTGACCCCGCGGGCCCCAATTAAATTAAATTCGCGGGACGCGTTATCGTTAGTTTAATCGGGATTTATCAGCTCTGTAAATTATATTTTAATATTAAATTAATCCCAATGCCCTTCAAATTTGACCCGCGCCTAACGCGCAACGCCCCCTCACTATGACAATTTTAAATATATTTTTCTCCGCAATTTTTGCGTCATTTCATGTGTCCATGCAAATTCCCGAATTTACGGGGGCTTATTTGCAATTATTGAATTGTTGGCAACACCTCATTGGTCAATGGTTATTTATTGGGTCCCAAAATGGGGTCCCAAACCCATTTTCCCTCATGAAGAAACCCCTCACCTATTCATGTTAAATCTCATCCATCCATTTTAAATGGATGGATCCCAACCCTTCTTTTCCCAACACATTCTCCTATAAAGTTACTTTTTCCCCACCCTCACCACATACTCCACCGGCCCTAATCCCCATGAGAAAAACTTCTCTCTCCCCTACCTCATTATTTTCTTCATGCAAGAAGAAAACTACACACTTCTCCCTCCATTCTTCTTCTTCTCCTTCCCTTAACCCACTCTCCCCACTTGAGTAACCTCCAGCCGGCCGACCAACATTCCCCCGACCGCCGGCCATCCCCAGACCGACGGCCTCCGGCGGAGCAGCCGGTCCAGCTCCTCCCGATCGGAGCAGCTGCCCCCGCCCAGTCGGTCCGGCCACCCCGCTGCAGCGCTCCGGCGATCCCCGTGCGCCCCTATCCCGCTGTAGCCGAGCAAGTCCGGCGCTGCCGAACCCTCCCCGCCGGCGCCGTCAGTTCGGCCACCCTAGCCGCCCCGCTCCGGTTGTGTTACGTCTCTTCCGGCCATCTCCACGGTTGTTCCATCATCACCACCCTCCACCGGCCCTACCCCGGCATCGACGTCGGCGAGGTCGATTCTCCTCTCCTCTCTTTCATTTAAAATTCCAGATTTTGTTTTGATGATATATGTTGGTGTTTATGCATGTGAAATGCTAGCTAGGGTTTGGGTTTAAATATATGGATGGATAGGGTAGTGTGATATATATGAAGGTTGAGGTTATTGATGTTAAAAATGAATATGGAGGAGTTAGTGTTTAAAGGGATGTAATATAATGCTAATGTTTGTATAGTGATGATAAATGATAGTGTAGTAAAACATTTGAACTAAAGGAAATATGAGTTTGTGGTATGCAAATATTATTGGAATGAGGATGTTTATATATACATATGGGTTCATATTGGCTAAGGTTTAAAATGGATGTTTATGTAGTGGTAGTATAGCCCTGTAACTTGCGGTTAACAATGTTAGCTAAGGTTTTGGCTTATATATGTGGTTGCATAGTAGAAGATAGTAATAAGAAAATGTAAGTTTGAGATATATATGGAATCTGGTATATCGAGGATTAAAGGAAGATATAGCAGATGGGAATTGATATTTACATTGTTGGCATATGCATGGTTAAAAAAAAATAATAATAATAAAATAATTAAATCCAACATTTACGGATCACATAGAAATTGATTGAGGTTATAAAATGCCTGCAAATGGAAAGCAGGAAAATTATTCCAGAATGAGTAGTAGGTCGGATCATGAGACAATGAATTGAGGACGATAATAAAATTAGGAAATTCCAGAGACTGAGTCTAGACATAGCAGTGTGTAGTACACCAGTCTGTTGTAAAATAGATTATTGATTTAGATTGTATCTCTTCTCTAGGTATTGCGGGACCTGAGGACTTGGACGCAGTACCCGATCCCCGTCAGCAGCCGCACGCAGGCAAGTGTACCTTGCCACCCAGTATTTCAGTTTACAGATATTGTCTTCTTATTGTACATTGTGCGCTTGTTTACGTTGATGTTCGATATTCCGTGTCCGGTTCACAACCGGGTGTTGACATTCGACTTAACGACTTAGAATTATTACTGATGTTCCATAGTACCTCGATGCACGTACCAGAGTACATCGATACCCCAGGACACACTTACACACTGTGTTCGTGCCAGATTCCTGTATCCTGATACTGACATCATGACCAGAGACTGGGACGACCTTAGGGTCGCGTCTGTTGAGTTAAATTCTGTGTGTGTCAAGACTGTAGTTAGAGGTTCAGGTTCAACGCACAATCGTTGACCGCTTGGGAAGGGGAAGACAGTTACTAGACGTTTGGGCTACTCTGCACGCGCTTATAGATGTAGTGATCCTGTTTCATAGTGTAGTGGTAGAACCCGTGTGTCTCTGTGCTCGGAGCTGCGGTACGACCCGTGTGTCTCTGTGTTCGGAGCTGCGGTTTTATTTTGGACGGCCCACGCGTCGAACGTTGTCTTTAAACTGTGTCACACTTGTTTGGTTGTACTAGATTACCCTGTTTCTGCACTTGTACTATCTGTTTACCTGGCATGTTATTTTCTTGTACCTTGTTACGTCCCTCTGAGGACCTGGTTCCCTTCCAGGTGTAGGCTACGAGGATTACACGGAGGAGTACGGACCGGGCATCTATCCAGCAGCTGTACTCACTGCCGAGGACGAGGTCACCCCTGAGGACTTCGCTTGATCACTGGTAGTGACTCTTTCCTTGGGACGGTATCTTTACCTAGTTACCTGCTACCGTCCCAAGTTATCTTATTTGCTTACTTTCATTTCAGTCTATTTGTGCTAGCGGGTTTGTCCCCGTGTGACTATTCTAGTGGTTGTACTTGATACTATTTTGGACTTTTTCCTTCATGCACATTAGTCGTTGTATTTACTTCTATTGTGCTCTTTTATTGCTGCCTGTGGATGAGATTTAGATTGAGTTTACTTGTGTTGTGTGATGGGTTATTCATTGTACTTTACAGCTTAAGTGTACTCCGACGGGCCCATTGGATTGGATGCCCGCCGAAGTACACTGCTGGCCAATGCCACGTGGCTCGGTTCTTTATCCATGGAACCGGGGCGTGACAGCTAGAGGTACTACCGTCATATTTTCCGTGATCTCTTGTAGGCCTTCTGCCTATGATTGGGTGCATCATTATCTAGTCAGCCGATGCCCTAATCATTATCTTTTATCTATCATTTCAGTACTTTATTTCGTCATAGTAGTGGTTTTGTCCCCACCAGACATTCTTGGTTGTACTATGATATTTGGACTGGCGTTTATCTTCCAGCAGTTTATTTAGTACTTTTTGCTGTTTATATTGTGGATGAGATTAGTTTACCTGTTGTTGACTGTTATTGAGACATGTTAGTTATTTAGGATAGCGTAGCACTCTTTGTTGGATCCATTAAATTGGGATGTCCTCGGAGACGTGACAGCTGGATATTGCCACGTGGCCTAATTCCATATATTTTAGGATTGGCATGACATGGTTTTAGTGGTGGCCCATGCAGGTCTCCTTTATCGTTGAGGTATGGTAACATGCTCAGCGAGCCTACAATTGGATAGAAATTTCTAGGTCTCATCCACTTTGACTGCATCTTTGAACTTCCTTCATATTACTTCTAAATATCTGTATCCTGTTTGCTTGATTCCATACTCTTTTTAATGAAATCATGTCTCTTGCAGCAAGATGAACTTGCGCAGTAGACAAGGAGCACCCAGTGCCGCACCACCCAAAGAGAGGAGATACCCCAAGGGCAACCATCGCTATAGACCCCGCTGATAAATTGGTACGGGACTTCTCAGGACGATCCTACCCAGCAGCCCGAGGGACAGACTTCACAGACGATCCCCACACCACATTTTGAGGGACAGACTTCACGAGCTACACCGATGCCACAGACCGAGAGGCCGACATCTGAGGAGACACCTACCGCACAGCCAGAGGTTCCACTACCACCACCTCTACCTTATACACCCCAGATGCCACAGCTAGATGGACAGCCACAGATGCTTCAGTTCTTTCAGACTATGATGCAAGCACAGTGGCATCAGACGGAGAAGTTGAGACCGAGTTTTATGGCAGTACTAGAGAGGACACCTGTCACAACACCAGTACCAATCCCTGTACCAGCCCAGACAGGTGGCACTGTAAGATGGTTCCGACAGATGGGACCAGATACTTTCTCGGGCAACGAGACCGTAGAGCAGATCTCTGATTGGGTCGCCAACACGGAGATGCTACTAGAGGCTTCACAATTGCATCCAGACCTTTAGATGACTGTAGTGAGGGCCCAACTAAAAGGCAACGCCCATCACTGGTGGGATTCTATTGAGCGCAGTGTAGGCAAGAGCCAGACTTGAGAACAGTGTTCTTAGAGTACTTCAATGCGAAGTATTTCTCAGTTACAGTCAGAAATGTCCTGTACTCCCCGTTCCTATATCTAGAACAGGGAAATATGACTGTTGACGCCTATGACGCGGAGTTCAGCCGCCTTAGCAGATTTGGTGTCGTCCTGATACCCAATAATCTAGAGAAGGCCCAAAGATTCCATCACAGCCTTACCTTCGAGCTACAGAGGTATACCACCGCACATGCGAGAATTTCTTATGAAGTGGTACTTTCAGAGGCGAGAGTCCAAGAGGCCATCGTCAGAGGAGCGAGACGTTCCAACACAACCGCACCAGCCAGAGCCCAGCCCAGAGTAGGAGGACCGATCCGTCGTCCCGGAGCGCAGACACAGTAGAGGACAGCGCCATACCAGCAAAAGGAGCTTCCGACTTGCTACCACTGTGGTAAGAGAGGACATTACGAGAAGGATTGCAGAAAGAGACTGAGGACATATCTGATTTGTGGGTCAGACCAGCACCAAGTCCGAGATTGCCCACAGCGCAGAGAGACAGCACCACCGGCCGGACAGAGGCCAACAGCACCAGTTCCGAGGATACTTCCACCACCAGGAGGTCAACGTCCACCAGTACCCGGAGGATTTCAGAGGGGACCACCCTTGGCCCTACAGGAGGAGCATTTTGACCGAGCTTGACAGCAGACCGGAGGGCAGAGGCACGGACAGGCCTTTGCATTAGCAGCTACAGAGGAGAAAACAGAAGGGGAAGCTATCACAGGTATTATTTTAGTTGCATCACTACCTGCAACTGCATTGTTTGATTCTGGTGCTACATTATCATTTATATCTAGTAGATTCGTAGCAATGCATAGAGTAGCTACTTCCCCCTTACCTAAGAGTTGGAAGATTCTTACCGGAGGAGGCATCGTGCCGGTTACCAGCACTATCAGAACGTGCTCGATAGTCGTATGTGGTAGGGAGATGAGAGCGCGATTCTTGGTATTATCCATGCCATACTTTGACGTTGTGCTAGGCATGGACTGGTTAAGCCAGTATAATGCTGTATTGAATTGCCGGAAAGGTAGCATCACTTTTAGACCGCCAGATCAACCAGAATTCGAGTACATGTGAGGGACCGTCGAGCAAGGAGTAGGACAGATAGCTAGAACTTATATGGCTATGGAGATGGCACCCCCACCAATAGTTGCAGAATTTGAGGATATGTTTTCGAAAGAATTGCCAGGCTTACCGCCAGATAGAGACGTGGAGTTCACCATCGATCTAGTAACTGGAGCAGCACCGATATCTTCTAATGTATACCGATTGGCGAAGAAGAAACTAGATGAGCTGAAGCTACAATTAGAGGAGTTGCAGAGCAAGGGATTTATTCGTCCTAGTGCATCACCCTAGGGAGCACCAGTGTTCTTTGTACCTAAGAAGGATGGAACAGTACGCATGTGCATTGATTACAGAGCCCTTAATGCTTTGCCTATCAAGAACAAGTACCCCCTGTCACGGATTGATGATTTGTTCGACCAGCTGACAGGAGTAGTGGTGTTCACCAAGATCGACTTGAGATCGGGTTATCATCAAGTAAAGGTGCGGAGAGAAGACATTCAAACGACAGCATTCAGGACTCGTTATGGTCACTACGAGTTCTTAGTGATGCCTTTTGGACTGACGAATGCGCCAGCTGTATTTATGAACTTGATGAACAGAGTCTTCCATCAATACTTAGACTGGTTCGTGGTAGTCTTCATCGATGACATTTTGGTGTATTCAAAGAGCCACGAGGAGCACGAGAAGCACTTGGGACTAGTGTTAGAGACGCTGATGAGAGAGAGGCTTTATGCCAAGCTGAGCAAGTGCGAGTTTCTTTTAGATCGTGTCGCTTTCCTTGGATACGTTATCTCAGGAGATGGCATTTCAGTAGATCCGGCGAAGATTTCATCAGTAGAGACATGGCCAACCCCTACCAATGTCTCAGAAGTGAGAAGTTTCCTAGGACTTGCCAAATATTACCGGAGGTTCGTGAAGAACTTTGAGAAGATTGCAGAGCCGATGACCCGCTTGACCCGTAAGGAGCATGAGTTCACTTGGACCGAGGAGTGTCAGAAAGCATTCGATGAGCTGAAGAAGCGTTTGACTACAGCACCTATCTTGACCATACCTTCTGGACCCGGAGGATTCGTGATCTATAGCGATGCATCCGGGAAAGGGTTAGGATGTGTTTTGATGCAGCATGGAAAGGTTGTAGCCTATGCTTTTAGACAGTTAAGGACACATGAGAAGAACTATCCCACCCACGACTTGGAGCTTGCAGCAGTGGTCTTTGCATTTAAGCTTTGGAGGCACTACCTATATGGAGAAAGAGTAGAGATATTCACCGATCACAAGAGCCTAAAGTACGTCTACACGCAGAAGGACCTGAACCAGAGACAGAGACGTTGGTTCAAGGTGATGGCAGACTTCGAGATTGAGCTACAGTACCATCCGGGAAAGGCCAACGTAGTAGCTGACGCGTTGAGCAGAAGACCTATGGCATTCTTCCTTACTACCCAACAACATCTGTTGAGGGATCTAGAGCAGATGGGTATAGATGTCGTTATGCCCGGAGTGGACGGACAGTTATCAAGTTTCCAGTTGCAATCGACATTAGTGGAGAGAATCAAGACTGTTTTGCCATCAGACGCCAGATTTCAGAGGCTGTGACAGAGGACAGAGGCAGGAATATAGACAGGACTGTGTATACATGAAGACAGAACCTTGAGATGTGGAGATCGTCTCTATATTCCAAATGGAGAACTTTGTCAGGAGTTGATGTCAAAGGCACACAGTTTGACCTACTCTATTTATCCAGGAGGCACGAAGATGTACCGGGACTTGAGACAGTACTACTGGTGGCATGGAATGAAGAGAGAGATAGCACATTTTGTGGCAAAGTACCTGGTGTGTCAGCAAGTCAAAGCTGAGCATCAGAGATCTGCAGGATTACTTTAACCGCTTTCGATACCGGAATGGAAATGGGAGCACATCATTATAGACTTTGTTACAGGCTTTCCGAGGAGTCCTAGTGGTCGAAATGCAGTATGGGTAATCGTGGATAGACTCACCAAGTCCGAATACTTTTTACCCTTCAGAGTTGGGCAATCGACGGAGGTCTTAGCAGATATGTACATGAGGGAGATTGTGCGACTGCATGGTGTGCCAGTTAGCATAGTGTCTGACAGGGATACGAGATTTACATCTTACTTTTGGCGGAGTATGCAAGAGAGTCTCGGTACCCGCCTAAAGTTTAGCACAGCGTATCACCCACAAACAGATGGCCAGTCGGAGCGCACCATTCAGACATTGGAGGACATGTTAAGGGCATGCATGCTCGATTTTGGAGGATCATGGGAGGACCACTTGCTCTTGGTCGAGTTTTTTACAACAACAGCTATCAGGCAAGCATCCAGATGGCTCCCTATGAAGCGTTGTATGGAAGGAAGTGTCGTTCTCCAGTATGTTAGAGCAATATAGGCGAACGATAGATTCTTGGGCCAGAGTTGGTTGTTCATACAGTAGAGAAGGTGAAGAAGATCCAAGGGCATCTACGAGCAGCACAGGACAGGCAGAAGCACTAGGCGAATGCGCATCGACGACCCCTAGAGTTCTAGGTAGGAGATCACATATTTCTAAATATCTCACCTACTTGAGGAACTATCAGATTCGGAGGCAGAGGAAAGCTGAGTCTGAGGTACATCAGAGCATTCGATGTGTTAGAACGCGTCGCAGAGGTTCCTTACTGGTTAGCCTTGCCGCAGACTTTGGAAGGAGTCCATGACGTCTTCCATGTATCTCAGCTGAGAAGGTACATACCGAATCCAAGTCATGTACTTGACCATTCCGAGATCACAGTCGGCCCAAGTTTATCATACCAAGAGGAGCCTGTCGAGATTCTGGACATGAGGGAGAAGGTATTGCGAGGTCAGACTATTCCCCTAGTCCGAGTCGCATGGAGACATCATTCACCAGGCGAGTCGACCTGGGAAAGCGAGGAGGATATTCGACAACGTTACCCTCATCTTTTTGAAGGACTGGGTTTGTATTAGCATTTTATTCAGTCGGTAGTTCTTACAATGCGTATTTTTAATTTCGAGGACGAAATGCTCTAAGGAGGGTAGATTGTAAGCCCCCTCGACCAATTTAGGGTTCAATTTAAATTAAATAGAGGGACTTAGAATTTATTGGATACAACTGGAATAAATATGCAATAATTATTTATCCTAATACACCTTGCCGTTACTTCGAGAATGGAGCACCACATCAGTAGTTATCTTCCACCCAAGGTCACGAACATCTCTTAGACATGCCAGGCTACCCCTCTGACCATTGTACAAAATTAGATACCCGTCATTTCATCTCGCCTTAGTTTCACAATATTCGTAAGTGAGCGCCTTGTGCATTAATTGGTAATTTAATTAAGTCGAGGCCAAGTTCACCTAAAATAGGTCTAGACCAAGCCGTGTACACCATAGACCAGCCCCACCCTCGAGCTTGGCCGGCCCAAATATCAAGGATAGCCCATGAGAGCCAATATCTATAAATATACATACTCCCACATGAAACCCTAGTTTTTACTATTTATCAAAACCCTAGCGCGTTTCCCCTTGCACCCGAGCCCTCGACTGCCGACTTCATCGGCCACCACGATCACCGAACCCCCTCGTCGCCGTACCACCTTGTCCACCGCCTACCACCGCCTGCCACCGCTAGCACTGGCGCCAACCACCACCCTTCCAACTTCCCACATCAGCCCGACCCCATAGCAGATGCCCCTGAGCGACCCCCGACCGCCTTCAGTCGCCCCCGACTGCCTCAGTCACCGCCCGCCACCACTCGAGACCTACCCGACCGTTCCCCGCGACCGGTCAGTCACCCCCGTCGCTGCCTAAGCTGCAGTCGCCGCTGATACATCTGCTGCTGCTGCCGCCGCTACCGCTGCTGTCTGCCGCCGGCCGACGCCAGAGCCCACCACTCGCCGGAGGACGACCCATCAGCGAGGAGACACCGTCCTGTCAACTAGGTAAACACCTGACTTATCCCTCCTTGAATTGTATCCACATAAGATCGTTGTGTCATCGTGTCAAGACATGTAGCATTGGACACAAACTCAGTTAACCCTAACTATGTATATGATGGCATGTTGATTAACAAGATTTAGAATTGGTTAATAACTAACTATTCCTTAATCATAAGACCTGTTGTTAGAAACATGAAATTCATCAATAAAACTTATACATCGCCAAGTATGCTGAATATGGGAATTTTAGGATCAATAATTGTACTAGACTTAATGAAGCTTCGTAAAACCCTAGACGTAGTAATTATTGTCTCAAGGTACATGTTAGCCGAGGACAAAATACGTGTACACTATAGCTACGTGCACATGTGACGCTGTATTCGAGCAGCCGTGAACTTGCGACAGTATTCAAGTATAGCGTTGTAGTCGTATGTATTTAATATTTAGTGTCCGATATCAGTATTTGTTATATTATATTGGTGCATTTAGGATCATTGGATCAGCCAGGAGACGCTATAGGAGCAGGCTATTGGCATTCACAGCTTCAGGACACAGGCAAGATACCTTGCCATACTTACTGTCTAATTTAAATTATGCATATGTTGTATTGTATTCTTGTTGTTTTCCTTTTATACAACTGTGCGCGTCCGAGATTGACTCGGGTGCAGTCGACGGATACGTCGACGATTTAGAGTACTTGACCTAGTCATTAACAGACTCACCCCCATTGGAGGATATTCTGATATCTTCAGTGACCTGACACTCTTACACGTATCACTATGACAATTCATATTGGGATGCGGGTTCGCGTACTCGACTAGCTATCGGTGCGTGAAACTTACATCACGGTTAGTATGTAGGTTATATTTTAGTGTTAGAGACTGGCATATAGATACGTGGTATGCACGTCAAGTTTTGACTTGCGTATCTACATTGGGCGGGAAGGATATTAGTAGGCGTATGGGATACACCCATTGGAGTCCGTAGTATCCAGAGGAGCCACAGATCCAATGACTTCTTTTACACTGCTGCCACGTTCTTCGGAGCGATATGAACTATATACTGTACTGCTGCCACGTTCTTCGGAGCGATATGGATGATATACTGTACTATTGCCACGCTCTTCGGGGTGTTGGACGTTATGCCTATGCCTATCCATACTTACCAAAGTTGTCCTCACATTGCATTTACTTAGATGGTTAGCACACCCTTATTGTATTTATTTTATTCAGTATTTATATATGGCATGCTTTTATGTATCTTGTTACGTCCCTCTGAGGACCTGGTATCTTTCCAGATTTGGACGAGGCATATTACCCCACAGTGTACGACCCAGGACAGAAGACGAGGTTCGCTACTGCAGAGGAGCTAGAGGTACTACCGTCAGAGTTTCCGTGATCTCTTGTAGGCCTTCTGCCTAGGATTGGGTGCATCATTATCTAGTCAGTCGATGCCCTAATTATTATCTTTTATCTATCATTTCAGTACTTTATTTCGTCATAGTAGTAGATTTGTCCCCACCAGACATTCTTGGTTGTACTATGATATTTGAGACTGACGTTTATCTTCCAGCAGTTTATTTAGTACTTCTTGTTGTTTATATTGTGGATGAGATTAGTTTACCTGTTGTTGACTGATATTGAGACATGTTAGTTATTTAGGACAGTGTAAGCCCCCTGATTTTTCAAGAATTTTTCTGGAATTTTTCGGGATTTTTCTGTCATTAAAACCTATGTATTTTCTAATTAAATGATTTTTAATTGCTATTAATTAATATTAAAATATTATGGAAATAATATTTTATGGTGTAAAATGGAAAACCGAGCATAGGGTAATTTTTGGTGAATTTATTGGACTCCGGAAGCATTTATAAAGCCCTAAAAAAATATTTATTTAATTAATTAATTATTTATTTATTTATTTAATTGTTATTTATTTTAATAAAATACCCCGGCCCAGCCCAATAACCCAACTCCGGCCAGCACCGCCACCCCGCCGCGCCGCCCTCCCCGCAGAGCCCCCGAGCCCCGGCGACGTTGCCCCGGCCGCCCTCCGCCCCGAGCCGCCGTCGGATCTGAATCCCCAAACCCTAACCCTAATTCCTGTATCCGACACGTGTCGGACACGTGCAGGACACGATTCGACCCCGGTTTTCGGGTTCCGTTCAGGTGCGTGTATCTTCTTGCTCGTAGCTCGGATTCCAATTCCGTAAATTGTGTTGCGAAGCCTGTATGACCCTCTCGGTGCCCGGATAAACCGCTCGGGGCATCGCGTCCTGTGGTGATCGCACACCGCGATCCAAAAACAGGAAAAACGATGACTCGATTTACCCCGGAACTGGGTACGCCCCGCCAAACGGGATGACTTGGTCGCACGAGGTCTTTACCGAAACGTGCGCGACGTTGATACGGACGTGTAGGATTTCGCAGAAGTTGATTTGGATGTGCGTGCACACCGGAATCAACGCGTATCCGTCGACAACGCCCCGTATCCGTCCTTTCTACAACACACTGTAACTTTGTGTACACACGTCGGATCGAGACAAAATTTGCACCATCGGACTCGTAGCGATACGCTGGTCCTGTGACCCAAGTTTGGTTCGATTCTGAGAACGTTGACGAAATCGCGTGTCGTGGGCCCCACAGGCCCCGCTCGACGGACGATTTTGTGATCGGCTCATCGGAATCCAATTCTGGAAGTTCCGTTGGGTTCGTATCAGCGTTTCTGACCTATTAACACTGAGTTTGGTGAATTTGGAGACCTTTGACCCTGACACGCTTTTCGGTGCAAAGTGGCCCACATGTGGACCCCGCTTTGGCCCGGAAATATCGTTTTTGCCCTTGTGTCCAAATTGGACGTAAGGACAGGCGTTTCTAGCTATTTGATATTTTTTGAATCTAATGGTGATGTTTATTTCAGCAACCGGAGTAGTACCTGCAGATCACACGGAGACCAGAGCTACAGTTGGAGCCCGGACCACAGGCAAGTGTACCTTGCCAAACTCTGCAGTATTGTTACCTATTTTCTTGCTTCATTATATTGCTGTGCATGCTTAACCTAGGACCGTGTGACGTACTTAGCGTCCGATTATAGTCGGGTGCCAACATCGTACGCGGTGTTGGGTACTGTCATCTAGAGATGGATATTCGTGACACTTTACATTCTCGTACTTGTCTTATCAAGTACAGTATACCCAGGACACTTGACACCATTCATGAGACAGAATCTTCCTGAGATATTCATGGTGATTCTGTATAGGATACAGGTTTATGACATACACAGTTTATATGCTTAGATTATATCCGGACTTGTTGCATTAGTCTTGATCCTGCGTGTCATGGACATGAGATCTGAGATTTCATTGGGTGGGGAGAGTATTACCATATGAAAGGCTGATTATATTATATATTGACATCTGGATGTGTCTTAGTCTCTGACACAGAGCTATGGCACCAGTTCTGGCCCTTCGAGAAAATACTGCTATGGGTTTCTCCGACACTGATCCTGTAGTAGTCTCAGCCCGAGTATGGAATAATGTTCTCATTTGCATATCACTTAGCTGGTTATTTATTTACCCTATTGTTCATTTATTGCTGCACTGCATTTATTCTGGCTTGTATTTTCTGTACGTTGCTGTCCCCTGAGGACCTGGATCCGGACTATGTCCCCAGGTATAGCTGACGAGATCTATCCCGAGGTATACGGGACCGGAGCATTAGCATTAGCATTAGCAGGAGCAGGTGCCTACCTTGGAGCAGAACCAGGATCTGAGGAGGAGATTGTACCAGAGGACTTCTCTTGAGTATTAGCTTCAGATACTCATTTATTTCCGTTTCTAGTTATTTTATTTCCAGTCTATTTTATTGATGTACTAGACTTGTACTCGGATTATTCTCCGAGACACTTTTATTGAGACTTGTTAGTTATTTATTTACTTCACTTCTGTCATTTGATCTGTGATTATCTGTTGTGGATGAGATTAGTGTAGACTGTGACTTGTACCACTGGATCTACTTATTGTTATATTACATCTTAAGTATGCCCTAATGGATCCATTAAATTGGGTTGTCCATCGGTGCGTACTGCTGGCCATTGCCGCGCATCCAGTCCCTCGGCATTTTGGGACTGGGGCATGACAGACAGCGCAGCACTCTTCGTTGGATCCATTAAATTGGGATGTCCTCGGAGACGTGACAGCTGGCTATTGCCACGTGGCCTAATTCTATATATTTTGGGATTGGGGCGTGACACATTCTTCTTCTTCTTCTTCCCTTTTACATTATTTTTAGCCAACACCATCACCACCCGCCGGAGAACACCCCCCCGGCCGGAGCTCCACCACCCTCATCACCTCCTCCACCCTCAGCCACCTCACACCCACTACCATTCCCATCTATTCTACTACCTTCTCCAACCGACCACCTTCCCACCATCCTCGAACTCCTCTCTCGCCTGCCAGACCACCCACAACCACCTCTACCTCCTCCCAATCACAGCAGCCACCCTCACCTCCACGACTATTGTTGTCTCCTCTATCCACCACCCTCACCTCCATGACTGCTGCTGCCTCCTCCATCAGCCACCCTCACCTCTATGACCACCCTACTGCCACTAGCTCCACGACCACCCCTACTGCTACCAGCTCCACGACCACCACCACTGCCACCAGCTCCATCCCTATCACCATCGCTAACCACCACCACCTCCATCACCACCACCACTATTCCCATCTTCATCTCCACCATCTGCCACCCTCACCCCCACGACCACCACCACTGCCACCATCTCCACGACCACCACCACTGCCACCAGCTCCATCACCATCACCACCACCAACCCGATCCTCACCACCACCACCATTACAACTGCTGTATATGCTACTGCTACTGCTGTGTTCCTTCTTCTCTTTCTTCCATATGAGCCCGAGTGCATTTCCTCTAACCTGAGCAAGATCCCCTCCAACCCGAGAGTTCTCAACTCGAGCACAGCCCCTTGAAACCCAAACGAGCAATACCCCTATACGAGTGCACCTCCTACAAGTTCTTTTCCATTTTTAGAGAACTCTAGGTAACTCTCATATCCTCCTTTTTTATCTTGTTCTTCTTCCTCTTAATATATTTCATGATCTTCAACTTGTTATTCTCCATCATCTTGCTACATGTTGGTTTAGATATATATGCATCTGGGTTGATTAACTTATTGACATGTGTATCAAACCTAATTGTCAACTTGGATCTAACCTATTTTACCACTTGTTTAACACTCATTAACTCTAAATAACTCCATATGTACCATTAATTTATAATATTATTTATGTTTAGAATGTTAGTTTAAGTGTTATATTTTGTACCAAGTCACTTGTTAGTGAACTACTAGTATATGTAGTTGTTGCCTATGTTATACACTAGTTTAATATATGAATAGTGCCATGCTCGAGAGTGATTTATACTATAATAGGAACATCATTTGTTTAGTGCATGTATAGAATAAGATTTTGAAATATTGCTATGCTAGTGTAACAAGTTAGAATAAATGTAAATTGTTATGTGCACTTGTTGTTGTGTGCAAGTGTATAAGAATTATGGTTGATGATGGTTTATATATTTAGAGGATGCAATGATGATTTTATATATATAAAGTATACACCTTAACCTAATAGTTAGGACACTTGATTAGTGTTACACGATATTTTGAGTTATAAACACTTACTAGTAGCATAGTAGCTAGTTGACTTATTGTGCACAATATTTGAGGATATTTTATATACTTGTGCACGGAGACCTACAGAGAACACTAGTAACCTATGTGTTAAGAGGTACAACTTAGCACCTACACGAATTCTAGTTGTGATCGCGATTGTGACATATGAGAAATTATACCTTAGGATGACTTGTAAATGTTATGGGACTAGTAGACTAAGTGTACACATACTTCATTGGTCTTTGACTAGTCAATATTAGCCAACCTACTTAGTTAGAACGCTTGTTTGGTCTAGACTCTACGTGAGTCATGATATTGTGTATGTTGAACTCTTGTGCATGCTTGGCATAGTATAATGTAGTGATTGATATTTATTGTTATTTATTCATAGGCACCCAAGATGGTTCTACCTTGGCTGCGGATTCTGGATCCTTACTTGTTCACATCGAAGTTTCAGGCAAGTATACCTTGTCTTATTGTACTGTTTAAATTCAGATATTATAGTTCACATATTTTATTTTTTTAATATTATATAACTGTGCGTGTTTGAGAATGACTCGGGTGCAATCAACGAAGGCGTTGACGTTAGGACTTATGTTTGACCTAGTGTCTAGTGGACGCACCTAAAGTTGTAGAGTTATCAATATGACTCCCCATGCCTTGATACGTATCATTGCATATCACAAAGTGAGTTCATGTAGGGACGCGAGCTTCATACTTGACTAGCCATCGGTGTGAGCAGCACGTGTGACGGTATTTAGCATAGTTGTATAATTCTTTAGTAACTTGCATTATAGTACGAGATGTCCATGCCGTATTCGTGACTTATACATTGGCATTGAGTGAAGAAGACAATTAGTAGGCATATAGGACAGACATTTGGCTACCGTAGTTTCAGAGTAAACTACGGGGTCGTGAGCCTCAGTGTTACCCGGTTATGGGCTATGTGCTACCCGGTTATGGGCGTATATGCTTGTCAATACATCCGGCAGAGGTTACTAGCTGCGCGCTATCATGATCGGTGATGTAGTCAGCATATACTTCTGGCATCCAGTTTACAGCTAATGCTAGATACATAGCATCTGGCTTGATGCTACGCTTTATACCTTTTACCTACCCATACATAACAAGGTTGTCTTCAAGTGCATTTCACTTATCTGGTTAGTTCACCCTCAAGTTTACACAGTATTTACTTTATGGCATGTATTTTTTATATCTTGTTACATCCCTCTGAGGACCTAGTTTCTTTCCATATTCGGATGAGCACTTGTACCAGACCATCTACGGAACAGGAGTAGAGATCAGATTCGTGACTGAGGACTTTGAGACATTTTCAGAGGAGTTCCCGTAATTTTTGGTACACTACTGCTTTGGGCTAGAGCATCTTTATCTAGCTAGTCGATATTCTAGTCTAGTATTCTTATCTGTCCTTCCGTACTATTATTTCAACATTGTATTCCTTGGGTTTGTTCCCATCAGATTTATTTGTGTTGTATTATGACATCCAGACTTCGTATTTATTTTCAGTATTTATTTCAGCACTTCTTATTTATATTCTGTGGATGAGATTAGATATTTACCTGCTGCATATTAGCATATTGGACTTGATAGTATTTTAGGACAGCGTAGTATGCTTCGTCGGGTCCATTAAATTGGGAAATCCTCCGGAGTCGTATTAGTTGGCCATTGCCACGTGTCCAGGTCCCGTATATTTTGGGACTGGGGCATGATAACTATTTATGGTATGTTAGAACCGTTATTTTTTGTATAACCCTTTGAAAGCTTTTGATAAAGCTCTGAGATATTACAAAATTTAATTATTAGAACAATATAGGGAATCCAAAGTCAGAGTAAATAGCATTATAATTTTTCTGTCTGATAAAGAAGAATTTGCTAAACAAATTAGCGAACTCTTAAAACTTAAGCTTATTCAAAAAAGCTTGAGTATGTATTCCTCTCCATCTTTTCTTGTTAGAATTTACGCTGAAATAAAAAGAGAAAAAGGTCATATAGTAATTAACTAAAGAAAGTTAAATAGCTACAATAAGTTTGATGGCTACTTCATTCTCTCTGCAGAGCATCTTATTAAACAAATTTAGGGTGCTGAATATTACAGTAAATTTGATGCAAAATCAGGTTTCTGGCAAATAAAGCTAGAGGATAAGAATTCTATTGAATTAACTGCATTTAGTTGCCCACAAGGACATTTTGAATAGTTAGTTATGCCTTTTGGTTTGAAAAACGCACCAAAAGTTTTCCAGAAATGAATGAATTTTATTTTTGGACATCTTTCTTTTGTAGTTGTTTACATCGACGATATTTTAGTAGTTTCAAACACAGAAGAGGAGCATAAAGAACATCTATTACATATTTATAAATTATTGCTTGAAAATGGAATTATTCTCAACCCCAAAAGGATAAAATTATTTAAAAAAGAGATTAATTTTCTAGAAAAATCATTAAAATGGACATATTATTTTGCAAGAGCATATATATTAAAATCAAGGATTTTCCTAATAACTTTAAGACTCTTAAGGAACTTCAGAGTTTTTTAGGATTACTCAATTATTGAAGAAAATTTATTTCCCATCTATCAACACGAGTAAAACATCTACAGGATAAACTTACGGCTGAACAAGCCAAATACAAGGAATCAATTGGTCAACAACCAAGATAATAGAATACACATAAAATCCCTATCTCTTTAGAGAAAGAGAAAATAGAGGAGATTGCTAGAATAAAGGAACTAGTAAAAATTAAAAATATTCTTTACTTTCCGCTTGATAATGATATATTAGTTTTACAGACCGATGCCTCGGGTAACTTCTGGGCAGGTGTATTAATTGTTAAACATAAAGAAATTATAGCCTACACATTTGGAAGGTTTACAAAAATACATATGAGATATGCTACTTATGATAAAGTATTATTGGCAGTCAAACTTGCCATTAAGAGCCTAAAGATTTTATATCCTATATAAACATTTTATGATTGAAACTGATTCAGTAGCACGGTTTTTGAAGAAGAAAACCATTAATAGACCTAAAGAAAACATTCAGCAAATTAGAATAGCAATATATCTGGAAATATTTAATTACGATGTTAATTATATCTCAAGATATACTAAATTTCTTGCGGACACTCTTACCAGGTTATGATAAAAGAAAGACGAATTTTTTTATAAGAAATTCAGAAATCACTTCCAAGAGATGAAACAACAAGGGATGTTCGAAACTATAACCCCTAAAAATACAGAAGACAACAGTGTTACTGAATAATCAACGGTTGAACAAACCAGAAAGGCGAACAACGAAAATGTTCTATAGGCGAACAACCAGAGTACTATCCAAGCGAATAGCCAAACTAGTAAAATAAATAGTCCAAAAGGAAAGAATAAAATGGAAACAGGGGTAAGACCCATGTTTGTCCCAATTAGACAAATGATTCCTTCTCCATCATTTACTGGCTCACCCAGGCCACCAATGACTCCAGTCCAATATACTGATGTGGTAATAAAAAATTGGTACAACACAGACATGGTGAACAAAGACAAAGAAGTATGTGGACGATTCAATGGCTGCTTTCTGGCTTTCCAAGCTCGTGACATAAAGGGAGCCAGTTATTGGCTGACCCAGATAAAAAGAACTTTGCTTGCCAAAAGGCAAAAAAACTCACTGCTAGAGAACAAGATTACAGAAACCCATCAACTCATCTCCAGATGGTTACTTTCTCCTCCACATCAAGATCAATGGCACTCTCCACCAGAGAGCGTGATCTCTTCTCCGGGACTTGTGATGAACAAAAGGAGCTCAAGTGAATCTTCTCCCAAATTCGGACTAACGACCTGGTAAATTTTTGGATGGCAGACGTTCTCGAACTCCTAAGAACCCTTGGAGTTACTACAACAAAAATTGATGAATTCAATGCCGAGGTTACAGTACAAAAAATTCTAGCCATGCACCAACAGCAACTGGTGGATGACTCCAGATTGATCCTCTTCTTCAAAAAACTTGAGGATACTGAGATCATCAACTTTCTCGAAAATGAGGACCTAATTCTCAATTCCAATTGGTGATCCAGAATACTTGCCTGTTTTTGAGAAATCCAAAAGTTTAAACCCCACATCAGAAAGGGGTTGGTCCATGAAGTTTATATGAACACTATTTTCGAAGATGACTACAAGTACTGCCTCCCAGACATTTGTGTTAAGGGGACACTCTCCCATGCAACCAAGTTCCAAACAATCTTTAGGTTCAGAGTTTGGAGCATCTGGAAAGAAAGGCATTACATAAAGCTCTTCCCGTCCTATCAACTCTAGGAGCTTAACAGACTCGTTGAGGAATCCTTTTTTGAATATATTAAATTTTTAAAACATGGTTTCATTGAAGACCAAGAACGACTAATGGCAGCCGCAAAATTTTTTGAAGTAGCAAGACGTGCTTCGAGGGAAAACACCACAATCATTACCACCAAGCATACTATTTTGGTGGACCGCCTCAGACCTCTACCGAAAATCGGCGATGGGCCTTCTAAAATTAAATATTTTCTAGATAATATGATATTGGGCCGAATGGGCCTGATTGCCAAAGACGAAGACTACCACATAAATGAAGATCCTATGGCAGTCCACGTTGACTCTGATAGCAATTCTAACTGAGAAGCATGATGGGCATTTTTACATCATGAAGCCTCTAAAGAAAATATGTTACAAAAATATACTAAATAGATATCTACGAAGATTAGGACAATGGTCAGCTTGCTCGGGAAAAAAATGATGCACTAAGGAAACCTTACGAATAAGGTGGCAGCAACAGCTCTTACAACTTAGAAGAGCAATAATTGATAGAAAACAAATGCTACAAGAGCAAATTGAACAGCTCAGGCTGATAATTGAAGAAAGAGAAACAATGGTGGGCTCATTAATTTTTTCAGGTAAATGATCTATCATTCCTCCAAACTGTTGACCCCATTCACCAGTATATTCTTTTATTTTTCTAAGCGGAATATCATCAATATTGAATAGCAATCCATCTAAGTGTCTATTATCACTAGCTTTATGATATCTAATCCAGTCCTTCCTATTTTCAGGCTGGCTTCTAGTTGAGGGTATCATGGCTCTAGCTAGCATAAGGCTCTCGGGTGGAGGGCCAATTGATCCTACATCTTCGGTGGGTATTCCTTCTAAGAACATATTTTCACCGCTACTAGTGCTACCGACTTCTTCATTATTAAGAATATTAAAGTTTTCGTCTTCCTAAATATCGGAATCACTATCAGTGTCTATACTATGCTTCCATTTTAAAAAATAAATAGCAGAAGAGTATTTTTTATATAAAGCATAACATGTTGTACCCATCTCCAAATCCCTTAGTATTTATAGAACATGGGTTCTCTAATCCTTGTTTTATCTTATTCATGTCATTCTTGATTTCTTGTAGAAGGTCGACAATAGAATTGCATATCCCATATTCTGGGTGGTCTTTAGTAGACATATGTACTATGTGTTTATAGTTATTATGAAGATTAAAGTAACATTGGTGTGTGTCTGCATAAATAAGTTCTCTTCCTGATAAGGAAGATGATTGTTCATTACTCATGTGTAGTGGTTGTTCTTGAATATGATCATCATATAGCATTCGAGGATTCTTTATATTATATATATCATTCCATGCCTTTTGTCCGTTTTGACCCACAAATCTGAGGCTAGTCACAGTACCCCCACTGCGTAGGTTGGTTTAACCTTGCATATCGTGGCTTTATGGTAGGGTTAGGCCTCGAGTATTTCAACCACAGACCTATACTGCCGCTTCACAAAATTGGAGCATAACATTGGTTCGTTTCCTACTCCATGCGTAAGGACTTTGGGCACAGAACAAAGAATAAATAATAGAAAATCCTTCTATGCCATACTAGAGAATATTCAAGAACAAATGGTTTAAGCTACCATAATGAAAGAGTAATGATGATAGTAATACTTATAAAGTTTGCACAATCCAAGCTTTATTAACAAGGCTCTGATACTAAATTTACAAGCACACTGGGAACAGTAGAGGAGGAGGAGGAGACAAGAAGAGGGAAAGAGAGCACAAGAACTCAAAGTTTTCAAGCACATAAAGCACTCTAAACTTCGATGCCATAGCATGCATTCGAAGGCCTTATTTATACAACACGGGGGTAAGGAGTGACCCAGAGTACCCGGTTGGGTAACCGACACCTGCAGGGTTGGTGGTTGAGTGTCAGCTCAAGATTTTATGATGAGGATCGCTTTTCTTTCTTTCATGATGATGGAGAATATCTTTTAGCTTTTATGATGGAGAATCTTCTTTATTCACTGTCTTCAGAGCGGAGACTTTCGCTATCATCAGAGTTGTAGATACTATTGCTGGTGTCGGAGTGGAGGTTGTTGGAGTGGATATTGTCATTGTTGTTATATTCTAGCCAAATGGAGATTCTACTAATGGAAAGTGAATTACTTCTGTCATGACGTGTCTCCATTATTTGTTCCTTTTTTTAATTAATGAGCCCACCATTGTTTCTCTTTCTTCAGACCGATGCCTAGGATAAATTCTGGGTAGGTGTATTAAATGTGGGTATTCCTTCTAAGGACATATTTCCACCTTTCTGCTTGATAATGATATATTAGTTTTATAGACGATGCATCGGATAACTTATGGGCAGGTGTATTAATTGCCATCTATCAGCACGAGTAAAACATCTACTAGATAAATTTACGGCTAAACAAGTCAAATATAAAGAATCAACTGGTGAACAACCGAGAAAATGGAATACAGATAAAATTCCTATTTCTTTAGAGAAAAAGAAAATATAGGAGATTGCTAGAATAAAGGAACTAGTAAAAAATAAAAATATTCTTTACTTTCCGCTCATATTATCTCTTTCCCCCTTATTGTCTTCTCCTCCTCCTCCTCCTCTACTGTTCCCAGTGTGCTTGTAAATTTGATATCAGAGCCACAAATATTTCATGGAGTTGTATATGTCATCATCAGACTGTTCCTCTGATACCAGTAAGGTTTCTTCCACAATTGGAAGATCTTCATACTGACTAGGTTAGATATCATAAATCTAGTGATAACTTTATGATATCTAACCCAGTTAGTATGAAGATCTCCCAATTGATAAGGGAGATGGGTTTTTCACCACGATGTGTTGTGTAAGTAAAATGAGAGGCTAAGGATATAGGAAAATAAACTCTAGGGATAAAAAAATTCAACCATAATTCTTTATCATAAGTAACCTACACATCTGGAACGTTTACAAAAACACAGATGAAATATGCTACTTATGATAAAGAATTATGACGCTTATCACTAGCTTTATGATATCTAACCCAGTAAATATGAAGATCTTCCAATTATGGAAGAAAACTTACTGGTATCAGATGAACAGACTGATGATGACATATACAACTCTATGAAACATCTTAATCCCCGGATTATTCATCCTAATAAATTGATTCTATTTCATGTATAGAAGAGGCATAAGTATGACTACTTATATCATTAATAGATGGTTGGCTTCTAGTTGAGGGTATCATGGCTCTAGCTGGTATAAGGCTCTTGGGTGGAGGGCCAATTGATCCTACATCTTCGGTGGGTATTCCTTCTAAGGACATATTTTTGCCGAAGATGTAGGATCAATTGGCCCTCCATCCGAGAGCCTTATGCTAACTAGATCCATGATACCCTCAACTAGAAGCCAAACTTAGAAGGAATATCCACCGAAGATGTAGGATCAATTGGCCATCCATCCGAGAGCCTTATGCCACTAGAGCCATGATACCCTCAACTAGAAGCCAACCAACTATTAATGATATAAGTAATGATATCCTCTTCTATATATGAAATATAATTCATTTTTTCCTAGTAATCTTATACTTGGTTAGGCCTCGAGTATTTCAACCACGGACCTATACTGCCCCTTCACAGAATTATAGCACAATATTGGTTTGTTTCATACTCTATGCGTAAGGACTTTGGGCACAGAACAAAGAATAAATAATAGAAAATCCTTCTATGCCATACTAGAGCATATTCAAGAAAAAATGGTTTAAGCTACCATAATGAAAGAGTAATTATGATAGTAATACTTACAAAGTTTGCACAATCCAAGCTTTATTAACAAGGCTCTGATACCAAATTTAGAAGCACACTAGGAACAATAGAGGATGAGGAGGAGGAGGAGAAGACAAGAAAGGGGAAAAAGAGCACAAGAACTCAAAGTTTTCAAGCACACAAAGCACTCCAAACTTTGATGCCATAACATGCATTCAAAGGCCTTATTTATACAACACGAGTGTCAGGAGTGACCCAGAGTACCCTGTTGGGTAACCGGCACTTGCAGGGTTGGTGATTGAGTGTCACCTCAAGCTTTCATGATGATGATCGCTTTTCTTTCTTTCATGATGATGGAGAATATCTTTTAGCTTTTATGATGGAGAATCTTTTTTATTCACTGTCTTCAGAGTGGAGGCTGTCGCTATCATCAGAGTTGTAGATGATATTGCTGGTGTCGGAGTAGAGGTTGTTGGAGTGGATACTGTCATTGTTGTTATCTTGTTTGTTCAACCGTAGATGATTCGGCAACATTGTTGTCTTTAGCCTTTTTGTCTTTAGTAGACATATGTACTATGTGTTCATAGTTAATATGAAGATAAGGACTGGGTTAGATATCATAAAGCTATAACTTTTTTTGCCTTTTGGCAAGCAAAGTTTTTTCTATCTGGGTCAGCCAATAACTGGCTCCCTTTATGTCACGAGCTTGGAAAGCCCGAAAGCAGTCATTGAATCATTCCCATACTGCTTTGTATATGTTCTCCATGTCTGTATTGTACCATTTTTTATTACCACATTAGTATATTGGACTGGAGTCATTGGTGGCCTGGATGGGCCAGTAAATGATGGAGGAGGAATCATTGGTCTGATTGGGACAAACATGAGTCTTACCCCTGTTCCTATTATATTATTTCCTTTCGGTCTTTTTATTTTACTAGTTTAGCTATTCGCCTAGATAGTACTCTGGTTGTTCGCCTGTAGAATATTTTGGCTGTTCGCCTTTCTAGTTTGTTCAACCGTAGATGATTCAGAAACATTATTGTCTTTAGCCTTTTTAGGGGCTACAGTTTTGAACTCTCCTTGTCGTTTCATCTCTTGGAATCGAAATAGATGATATCAATGAAGATCACTATCGTTGTATTCTTAAATTACAAAACCAGGAACTTCTAGGTCAAGTTGATGAATAAACTGTTTATGCTTTTTATGAAAAATACTCTTCTGCTATTAATTTTTTTAAATGGAAGCATAGTATAGACACTGATAGTGATTATGATATTTTGGAAGATGAACATATTTTCCTATATCCTTAGCCTCTCATTTTACTCACACAACACATCGTGGTGAAAAATCTGTCTCCCTTATTGACTATTAAAGTATTCGTCTTCCGAAAAGGCTCTTGAGTGGAGGTACAATTGATCCTACATCTTTGGTGGGAATGATATATCATTTACCATTCTAAACTGGTTGCATAATGGATAAATAAGACTATATTAATATTTTCATATAAATGATATATCATTCCCAAATTTACAAGCACACTAGGAACAGTAGAGGAGGAGACGGAGAAGACAAGAAGGGGGAAAGAGATCACAAGAACTCAAAGTTTTCAAGCACACAAAGCACTCCAAACTTCAATGTCATAACATGCATTCAAAGGCCTTATTTATACAACACGGGGGGTCAGGAGTGACCCAGAGTACCCGGTTGGGTAACCGACACCTGCAGGGTTGGTGGTTGAGTGTCACCTCAAGCTTTCATGATGAGGATCGCTTTTCTTTCTTTCATGATGATGGAGAATCTTCTTTATTCACTGTCTTAAGAGCAGAGGATGTCGCTATCATCAGAGTTGTAGATGCTATTGCTGGTGTCTGAGTGGAGGTTGTTGGAGTGGATACTGTCGTTGTTGTTATCTTTTAGCCAAATGGAGATTCCACTAATGGAAAGTGGATTACTTATTTCATGACGTGTCTCCATTATTTGTTCCCTTTCTTTAATTAATGAACCTACCATTGTTTCTCTTTCTTCAATTGTCTGCCTGAGCTGTTTAATTTGCTCATGTAGCGTTTGTCTTCTTTCAATTATTTCTCTTCTAAGTTGCAAGAGCTATTTCCGCCACCTTATTCATAAGGTTTTCTTAATGCATCTTTTTTTTCGAGCAAGCTTACCGTTGCCCTAATCTTCCTAGATATCTATTTAGTATATTTTTGTAACAAATTTTCTTTAGAGGCTTCGTGATATAAAAAGGCCCACCATGCTTCTCAGTTGGAATTGCCATCAAAGTCAACGTGGACTCCTATAGGATCTTCATTTATGTGGTAGTCTTCGTCTTTGGCAATCAGGCCCATTCGGCCCAATATCATATTATCCAGGAAATCTTTGATTTTAGAAGGCTCATCGGCAATTTTTGGTAGAGGTCTGAGGCGGTCTACCAAAATAGTATGCTTGGTGGTAATGATTGAGGCGTTTGCCCTCGAAGAACATCTTGCTGCTTCAAAAAAATTTGTGGCTGCCATTAGTCGTTCTTGGTCTTCAATGAAACCCTATTTGTAATATATTCAAAAAAGGGTTCCTCAACGAGTCTGTTGAGCTCCCAGAGTTGATAGGATGGGAAGAGCTTTATGTACTGCCTTTCTTTCCATATGCTCCAAACTCTGAACCTGAAGATTGTCTGGAACTTGGTTGCATGGGAGAGTGCCGCCTTAACACAAATATCTGGGACGCAGTCCTTGTAATCATCTTCAAAAATAGTGTTCATATAAACTTTATGTACAAACCCCTTTCTGATGTGGGGTTTAAACTTTTGGATTTCTTGAAAACAGGCAAGTATTTTGGGTCGCCTGTTGGAATTGAGAATTAGTTCCTCATTTTCGAGGAAGTTGATGATCTCAGTATCCTCCAGTTATTTGAAAAAGAGGATCAATCTGGAGTCATCCACCAGTTGTTGTTGGTGCATGGCTAGAATTTCTTGCACTGTAACCTCGGCATTGAATTCATTATTTTTTGTTGTAGTAACTCCAAGGGTTCTTAGGAGTTCGAGAATATCTGCCATCCAAAAATTTACCAGGTCGTTAGTCAGGATTTGGGAGAAGATTTCCTTAAGCTTCTTTTGTTCAGCAGAAGTCCAGGAGAAGAGATTACGCTATCTGGTGGAGAGTGCCATGGATCTTGATGTGGAGGATAATGTAACCATCCTGGAGATGAGTTGATGGGTTTCTGCAATCTTCTTCTTTAGCAGTGAGTTTTTTTGCCTTTCGGCAAGAAAAGTTCATTATATCTGGGTCAGCCAATAACTGGCTCCCTTTATGTCACGAGCTTGGAAAGTCCGAATGCAGCCATTGAATCGTTTCCATACCGCTTTGTCTTTGTTCTCCATATCTGTGTTGTACCAATTATTTATTACCACATCAGTATATTGGACTAGAGTCATTGATGGCCTGGGTGGGCCAGTAAATGATGGAGGAGGAATCATTGGTCTGATTGGGACAAACATGGGTCTTACCCCTATTCCCATTATATTATTTCCTTTCGGACTATTTATTTTACTAGTTTGGCTATTCGCCTAGATAGTACTCCGGTTGTTCGCCTGTAGAACATTTTGGCTGTTCGCCTTTCTGGTTTGTTCAACCGTAGATGATTCAGCAACATTATTGTCTTTAGTCTTTTTAGGGGCTACAGTTTTGAACTCTCCTTGTCGTTTTATCTCTTAGAAAAGATTTCTGAATTTTTTACAAAAATTCTCGTCTTCCATTTATCATAACCTGGTAAGAGTGTCCGCAAGAAAGTTAGTATATCCTGGGATATAATTAACATCGTAATTAAATATTTCCAGATACAATGCTATTCTAATTCGTCGAAGGTTTTCTTCTTCAGAAATTATGCTACTAATTTATTATCAGTTTAAATCATAAAATGTGTATATATGATATAAATCTTTAAACTCTTAATGGCAAGTTTGACTGCCAATAATTATTTATTATAAGTAGCATATCTCATCTGTGTTTTTGTAAACCTTCAAGATGTGTAGTCTATAATTTATTTATGTTAACAATTAATACACCTGCCCAGAAGTTACCCGAGGCATTGGTCTGTAAAACTAATATATCATTATCAAGCAGAAAGTAAAGAATATTTTTAATTTTTACTAGTTCCTTTATTCTAGCAATCTCCTCTATTTTCTCTTTCTCTAAAGAGATAGGAATTTTATCTGTATTCTATTTTCTCGGTTGTTGACCAGTTGATTCCTTGTATTTGGCTTGTTCAGCCGTAAGTTTATCCTGTAGTTGTTTTACTCGTGTTGATAGATGGGGAATAAATTTTCTTGCATAGTTGAGTAATCCCAAAAAACTTTGAAGTTCCTTAAGAGTCTTAAAGTTATCAGGAAAATCCTTGATTTTAATATATATATGCTCTTGCAAAAGAATCTGTCAGTTTTAATGGTTTTTTTTCCAAAAAAATAATTTTTTTAAATAATTCTATCTTTTTTGGGCTGAGAATAATTCCTTTTTCAAACAATAATTTATAAATATGTAATAGATGTTCTTTATGCTCCTCTTCTGTGTTTGAAAATACTAAAATATCGTCGATGTAAACAACTACAAAAGAAAGATGTCCAAAGATTGAATTAATCCATTTCTGGAAAATGTGTGGTACATTTTTCAAACCAAAAGGCATACTAACCATTCAAAATGTCCTTGTGGGAAACTAAATGCAGCTAATTCAATAGAATTCTTATCCTCTAGATTTATTTGCCAGAAACCTGATTTGGCATCAAATTTACTATAATATTTAGCACCCTGAATTTGTTTAATAAGATGTTCTACAGAGGGAATGAAGTAGCCATCAAACTTAGTATAGCTATTTAACTTTCTATAGTTAATTACCATTCGAGCTTTTCCTCTTTTTATTTCAGCGTGATTTCTAACAAGAAAAGCTGTAGAGGAATGCATACCAAAGCATTTTTGAATAAGCTTAAGTTTTAAGAGTTCGCTAATTTATTTAGCAAATTCTTCTTTATCAGACAAGAAAACCATAATGCTATGTACTCTGACTTTGGATTCCCTCTATTGTTCTTATAATTCAATTTTGTAATATCTTGGAGCTTTATCAAAAGCTTTTAAAGGGTTATCACAAAATAGCGGTTCTAACATACCATAAATAGTTTTCTGCAAATTATTATTATTCGGAAGATTGTAGGTACAGACTTTTGTACAGTCAATAAGGGAGACAGGGTTTTCACCACGATGTGTTGTGTGAGTAAAATGAGAGGCTAAGGATATAGGAAAATGAACTCTAGGGATAGATATTCCATCGAGTTCAAATGTGTGAGTATTGTATGGTGGATAATGCCGTAAATTGTCCATCCCAATAATACAATCACTATCAAATTCCTTAGGTAATAAAACAAAATCAAAGTTATAAGTGTTAATTTGTCCTGTCAAAATTTTGATGTCGTGTTTGAGATGTTCTAGTCGAACAAGTCTGGGTTATATAGTTTTACCCATACCAATCTCGAATAATCTTACAAGATTTTTGGGTGTAATAGACTTGAAAGTAGGAGTATCATTTAATGCCATACAATGTTCCCATTGTATACCAATTATTTTTAAACCAGGCATTAATTATATTCCCTGAAGATTAACTGATAAAGTACAAGTTTTCTCTATATTCTGGTCATCGAGGCTTATAGAGAAATCTGGATGTATATTAATACCGAATAATCTGTTAACCATATTCGATTTTGCTCCTCCTATAATGCTATTAAGGGGATTATTAATAATCCTTTCATCCATACATACTACTAAAATAGGAGTATCAATTCATGTTCGGAATAACCTTGTGATCTTGAGTTAAATTAAACCAATATGTAAATGTCTCATCTTTGGATATTTAGTTTTCAGTTTTTCAATCTTTCTTCCATCCAATAAATTAATAGAAGAAAAATCCTTATCTCCTTTTAGCTCGATGTTTTTCTGCATTATTTCAAACACACATATATGTGTTTATTCAAGAATCTGGACTGAAAGGAGATTGGTTTATAGACTTCCTTTTTATCAGAATATGTAATAGCTTCTTTCAGCTTTTCTAGATCATCATATGTTATTTCAAACTGTTCTCCTTCACTATCTGGAATATTTGAATTTGAGGTTTCTTCCGAAGTTAAGGTGTTTGTATAA
Organism: Iris macrosiphon; assembly: GCA_036927795.1. Classification (NCBI taxonomy): domain Eukaryota; kingdom Viridiplantae; phylum Streptophyta; class Magnoliopsida; order Asparagales; family Iridaceae; genus Iris; species Iris macrosiphon. The sequence continues at coordinate 94,109 of JAYESA010000199.1, read as the reverse complement.
ATTCTAAATTCGTAATAATCATCGTGTAGTTCACTAGTGCTAGATTTAGGAGAATCTATATGTTATTTTGTTAAGTTTTCTTCCACAATTGGAAGATCTTCATACTTATGTATAACTAATAATCTCAGAGGATTACCCCTTTCAATGAGATAATCTCTGTCCCCAAAAGAAGTATTCTTCATTATTATGGATACTTTATTTCGAGAAACAGGCTCAATAAATCCATATGTAATAAATATATCTTTTGTGGCATGCAACGATATATTTTGTATAATGCCGTAATAACCCAGAAGTAAACTATTTTAATATCTAATAAAGTTTTTTGAGTGTGATATCTTCTAAGTCTACAGGATTTACTAGCATATATTATATATCCAGCGGATATTCTCTCTTTTCGAGGTAACATCGTATTATCTTTTAATAGAGTCATCATAATCTGATTGTGAGTCTTATTAATAGCGACCATATTGATTTTCAAATGTTTCATAGAGTTGTATATGTCATCATCAGATTGTTCATCTGAATCCCCGGTTTGTTCATCCGAATAAATTGATTCTATTTCATATATAAAAGAGGCAGAATTATCACTACTTATATCATTAATAGTTTCCATATTAATTCTATATTCTTCAAGATCTTCAATTACTATCGTATGTATGTTGTTGGAACATTCGTTAGCAAAGTGTCCTTCCTTATTGCACTTAAAACATTTACATCTCTTTCAAAATTTCTTTCTTTTAATGAACTTCTTCTTTTCGAACTTCTGATATTGTTGCTTAAGGATTAGCTTCCATTTTTTTTCTAGTAATCTTATACTTGGTTTTGCCTTTCCCTTTTCTTCTAAAGAACTTCTTCTTTTGTTTTTTTCCTCCTTTAGTTTCTGGTAAACATCCAAACTCAGCATTTACATCAGTATTATATTTAGAACGACAAGAGTACCCTAATCTTGATTTCTTAATAGTCATATCCATTTATTTATGTTCTCTAAGTTGTTCACATAGAGTTTCCATTGTCTTTATATATGCTTTTTAAAGTATGCCAGTAGTGTGAACATTGTTTCTCATTTTATCATATTTTTCTTTAATGATATTGTTCCATGGATAGGGAATCTTCGTAAAAAAACCTTTAATCCAAAAATCCGTTTGTCCTGTATTATTTAAACGAAAGATAAAACCAATATATTTTGTGATAAATTCCTCAAGTAAATAAATATTAAATAAAATTATTTTGTGAAGAAGTTCTTCATAATCTTTATCATCAGTACCATCTTCCCCTATGAAATCCGCTAGCATGAGACCTAATAATTTTCCTAGTGCTTCTTGGGGCTCTATTGTGCTTCTAATTTTATCTTCTTTATCTTTATTGTTACTTTCGAGACTAACTAACTAAGCCTAATTTATCCATTATGCAACCAGTATGCTCGACACCAAGGCCCTCACCTTAGATATCGATGAGCAGACGGTTGCCGCTAACATGGTATTGCTCCAGTTTGGCAACTTCCGGCTATAGAAGTCTAGGACGGGGTAATCCCAATTCCCAGGACAACAATGGAGGTCGTCAATCTTCCGCCATCTCGTGACCAAACAGCCGGGCTGATACCTCTCACCACGCCACGTGGGGAGATCATGTGGGTTCACCCTAATCTTGCTCCAAAATTGATGTAACAAACAACATCTTCTGCTACCAAGTCCAAGGGCAAGAAGTCCAAGTCCTGCTACATGGTTTCTCTTCCATCTGAGGAAGCTACGACAGGAACAACAAGGTCAGGCCTAGTGTACCAACGGGAGTACGACACCCCTGACAATGGTGCACTTCATATATTCGCACCCACAACATCGGATCTGGGTCCATCCCAGCTTCTAGCATCAGACAAGTCTAAGCAGAAAGACACTCACTTCGACAAGCCTCTATGCAAAGATTCAGCTCAGGGGCTGGAAAAGCCCTACAACTTCGACATCTTGGCCCAGCTCGCCAATACTCCAGCGAAGTTGTCTATATTCGAGCTTTGCTGACTCTCCAAAGACACTCGGGCTGCTCTTAGCGAGGTATTACAAAATGTCGACACCTACCTGGAGCAGGACAAGCCGCCAACTAAAGATCCAACTGCTTGCCCCTACTGCAATAATATCATGGAGGCAATACCCAACAATATATTCTCGCAATAGGACATATTACTAAAGAATAACCGGTACGACCATCCCCTGTATTACACAGTGTATATTGGTGCCATCAAGGTAGACCGGATGCACATAGATCCCGGTTCATCAATCAACATTATCCTACGGAGTCTGCTTCAGACCTTGGGCATTCCGATGCATCGTCTGGCAGCCACCAACACTGCCATCACTGGCTTCAACGTAGGAAGTAGCTACCCTCTGGGAAAGATGTGCATGAAATGCCAGATCGACGACTAGAAAACATAGGTCACTTGCTACATCATTAACATAGATGTATCCTACAATGTCTTGCTTGGACGCCCATGGATACATGAACATATGATCGTGCCGTCGACCCTGCACCAGTGCCTAAAATACGTCGACGAATACGGCAATATAAAAATAGAGTTTGCTGATGTCGATCCGTTTAAAGGGATCTAATCCTATTACTCCGATTCGATCCTTTACTGTCATGACCCGCACCCGGTGTAGGGGCATGAGTACATGGGTACGTCCAGCCTACGCCGCAGTATCGACGGTAGAACGCTATTTGGGTAAACTATCTATCTAGAAATCAAGATATAATAATGCCATCAATGAAAATCTAAATACTCAATCACAGATCTATAAGATGGAACAATCGCACGAATAAGATAAAAGAACTGAAGAGACAATACAACTCATAAGATAAGATAATATCCAATGAGTCATAAAAAGAAATAATAATAACAATGCTGGAGACAAATCCAATAAAAAAAGATCTATCTACTGAGCTACGAGTCATGGGCCGTCTGTCTCAATCGGGATGAGACCCTCCTGAGATAAAGTCTCTGGCTCTAAGCCAACTACGTCCTGAGGCCCGTAGTGAGTGGGGTACCACTCCTCAGTGTTATCTGAGAAAAATATATCCAGTCAGGAAAGGAGCAAAGTACATCTCTAACAGTAGTTCTTATAAATGATATAAACTATGTAACAGTAAATAGAGCGAATATACAAGATGCAATAAATAGGTACAAGAGATATACAATATAGAAATACTAGAAATAAATACAAGAATAAGCATCATAGGAATGAACAAAAAATATTAATACTAAGTGAGTGAGTACCAGCTTCAACATGTGATTGGCTTGGAAACTTGCACAAGGATTATGGCTTGGTTAATCATACGTGCGGTGTATGATTAACACTACTCAAGGAACAAGACATGCACAATAAGGGTATAATTACATATCTACACTAAATACTCTCCGCCTCGACTGGTATAGTGGATCCAACCATAGTACGTTATGACACGGAATTCTCTGGGTAGGTAGCAAGTCTCCCCAAGAATCAATGTCTGTACATGTACAAGAAGAACAAGGAACAATGCTTGCACAAGATACACCATAAATACCAAGGAACAATATCTCATGACGAGATCCGGATATACCAATCCGTATAACCATCGTATCAAGAATCAAGGATATCTATATTAAATACAAGAGACATAGAGGATATCATGAATGAGAAACTATCAGAGAATATACTTGCCTGAAATCCGTTAAACAGTATCAAAGATGTTCGGTACGGTGCCTTGGAGACCTAAATATGGAATATTACATCAATACAAGGTTTTGGAATGAAAATAAGTTAAACTAGTCAAATTCTAGGTCATAAAACCATTTCTAAGTCAAAATAGTCAAACTAGGTCAACTCTAGGTCAAACTAATCAAACTTGGTTAAACTAGCTATTTTTAGGTTGTATGAGTCCATCTCTAGGATATTGGGTCTATACACTATGTAACTAGGCTATACTAGCTATACTAGGATACTAGGATACCAACAAAATACCGTATCATAATATACGCAAGTTATTAGATATGAAAATACTATAATATATACATACAAGAAAAATATATAACACTCCTAGCTAAAATAATGCTAAATGTATACCTTGGCTTTGAACCAAATGCGGTATCACACCACCTACACACCCATCTTGATATACAAACTCAATACCTTGAGTATAAACCAATACTTTGACATTACATTGGTATCACAAGGTAATTCAATATCTAACATATAACTAACTACCCATACACCTCACTATACACTAATATGCATTTAAACTTATAACAAAACTATACTAAACTAACATACTAACATACCCCTTGATATTTAATACCCGTACCAAATATACCCCAACTCTCATTGCCTTGGTGTAACTCAAGGTAATCTAGAAGTAATACTAACCAATGTTAACTAGTGCTTATATATATATATATATATATATATATATATATATATATATATATATATATATATATATATATATATATATATATATATAACTTACTAACAATTATATAAATAACTAACTATAAATATAAACTAACTTAGCTTATTAACTAGCTTATCTTAACATATCCACAACTTAAACTATAAGCACTCACTACTGCTTATCATTGCTGCTGCATGCTGCAGCTTATGGCTTCTGCAGCTGCAGCTTATCGCTGCTTCTGCTGCTGCTTACTACTTTTGTTGCTGCTGCTTGCTACTTCTGATTGCTGCTTCTGCTGCTGCTTATGGCTGTTGCTGCTTCTGCAGCTTCTCACTGCTGCTACTGCTTATGCTCACTGCTTTTCGGCCTACTTTTTACTGCTTATGCTTATAACTTTCCCCCTCTAGCTCACATGCATACATCTAATACACACATACACTCACTCATATATATATATATATATATATATATATATATATATATATATATATATATATATATATATATATATATATATATATATATATATATATATATATGTCACCACATAACCACACTAGTGATGCACATGCACTCTCCTATTCTCCCATGACCACCAACACATCAAAATAAAATATAGAATATACACATAATTATATATATACATATATATCATATAACAATTATAATTATAATATTATAATAGCTATAACAAAGGTAAATTAAATTAAAATGTAAGAAAACAAACACGTGGAGTGCAGCGCACTCGTATCACACTCATTCTATGATACGCTTGCAATACGGCTCCACCACACCACCAAATATACCCCGAAGGATACGAGCAAGTCTAAAATCATAATTATGAACAACACAAAGATCTAGCTACTCAACTATGTGTCTGTGTCAAAATGTGACATGCTCAAACCCCCGTGTCAGAAGAAAACTCCCAAATCAATCTATATCGCCAAAATATCGGGATACGGCCTACACATATCCAATTATGGATACGACACTAGTCACACACAATCAAACAAATGTTAATTTGATCTAATTGACCTATTGACAAACACAAGATGTGCCAATCTCAGAATTCCGCAAAATTGACACAAAATACCACATAACTTTCTCCATAGGCCTCCTATGAACATAATTTTAATTTCTATGGGTAGCATTAGTACATGGAAGGGTTCCTAATAATTAAATTATAGATTTAGAGTCTAATTAGAGAGAGAAAACTGAATTGTACCTATTGAGAGATGGATTCTCAATAAAAATCCTAAATTAAGTGTCAAGAGACTTCAACTTGTAGATCTTTGCTCCTCCTAGTAGATTCTTGCTTTCTTCTTGTAGATCCTTGCTTCCTCCTTGTTATAATAGCCTCCAATGATGATTAAGAAAGGAATTGAGAAGAAATTTGGGTAAATATTTGTGTAGGGATGAGGGAAATTGGAAGAGGAAAATTCTAGATCTTGATTTGAAATAAAAAAATGAAGAGAGAGAGAGTCTCCCTCCATTCTCTACTAGGCCGGCCACTAACCCCTCCTCCAAGTCACTATGAAATATCCACAATACCCCTTGGGGCTTGTCATGAAGAAATTAATTAAGGAGGAAAGGTTCTAACCCAATTGGTTTAACTAATTAATCATCCTCCTAATGATTGGGCTTACTATTGGGCTCAATTCTAACTAGAATTAAATGTTGGTCCATAGATCTGATCTAAACTAGTTAGGTCCACTAACATAAGTCCAAAAATTATATATTAAAATCTAACAATAAATAAATAATATAATAAATAAATAAATTTACAACATGCACAATATTTAATAATTATAAAATAACCAAAATACCCTTTTCTAGAAAATATGGTAGTGACAAGTCTACCCCTCTTAAAATAATTTCATCCTCGAAATTCAAAGACAAAACTACCCCCAAAAATTAAAAAATAATATAATCAGAAAAGAACATAGCTCAAGGCACAAACAAATATGGGTAACGCTCTCGCATTTCATCACCCCCTCCCAGATAGACTCACCCGGAGAGTGATGCCTCATGCGATACATACCAAGGAAATGGTCTGGTTCCTCAACACATTCTCTCTCTGATCCAGAATCTCAACTGGTTGCTCTGGATAGCTAAGAGTAGGGCCCACCTCTATCTTAGAGTGATCCAACACGTGACTAAGATCCGTCAAGTACCATCTCAACTATGACATGTGAAATATGTTATGCATTCCCTCTAATACAGGTGGCAAGTCTAGTATGTAAGCAACTGCACCGACCCTCTCGAGAATACTGAAAGGTCCGATGAATCGCAGACTAAGCTTATCGCCTCCACCGAAATGAATCGTTCCTCGTGTCGAAGAAATCATCAGAAGCACCAAACCACTAACCTAGAACAAAATATAACATTAAGAACTTAATCTATAACAAACAACCAATATCAAGCACAAAACAAAAATTTAAACTATACCTCAAACTCCAAAGGTCTTCGGTGGCTATCGGCCCAATGTCGCTGTCTGTCCCGCGCCACTCGAAGTCTGTGTTTGATCAGCTTAACCTTCTCCACTATATCCACAACCATCTCTGGCCCTAGGAAAACTCTCTCTCCGATATTGTCCCATAACAAGGGAGTACGATATCTCCGACCGTACAGAGCCTCAAATGGTGACATATTTATACTAGCCTGGCAGCTATTGTTGTAAGCAAACTCTACCAAATGGATATGGTCTTCCAAGATCCCCCGAAATCTAGTACACAGGTACGCAGCATATCCTCTGACTGCCCATCCGTCTGGGGGTGATATGCAGTACTGAACTTGAGCTGGGTGACCAAACTCGCCTGCAAACTCCTCCAGAAATAAGAAGTAAAACGATTATCCCGATCCGAGACTATACTGATGAGAACCCCATGTATCCTGACGATCTGCCTCACATACATCTCTGCCAGCTTCTTCGTAGACAAACCCACCTTGAAAGGAAAAAAAATGGGCCGACTTGGTCAACATGTCAACGATGACCCAAATTGCATCTTTTTTTCCTAGAGATCGTGAAAGTCTGGACACAAAATCCATAGTAATGTGCTTCCACTTCCACTCTGGAATAGGTAATGGCTGAAGTAAACCTCATGGCCTCTGCCTCTCGGCTTTCACCTGTTGGCACACTAAGCATCTGGATACAAATTGTGCCACCTCCCTCTTCATGCCATACCACCACACACTCTCTCACATATCTCGATAATTCTTGTGGGCACCTGGATGCATAGAATACTGAGAGCGATGCGCTTCCTGCAACACCTCCTTACGCAGCTCCCCACTAAGCACATATAATCTAACACCATGTCGCAAAGAACCATCCTCAGCAATGGTGAAATCATCCTTCAATCCTGCTCTCACCTGAGCTCTGATGCTCCTCAGAGATACATCCTCATACTGGGCTGCCTTGATCTTGTCCATCAACTATGAGTGTATCTGCAACCCCCATATCTGTATGGCAAAACCAGGAACTATTACCTCAATTCCTAATCTCTCCAAGTCTTCCAATAAATACCGATCATGTATCAAAAATATAGTTATCGGATACCTGCTCAAGGAATCGGCAACTACATTGGCTTTCCCAAGATGATACTGCAAAGATATATCAAAATTCTTTATCAGTTCCAGCCACCGACGCTGCCTCATGTTCAACTCCTTCTGAGTGAAAATATACTTCAAGCTCTTGTGGTCTATGAAGATCTCCACACGCTCTCCGTACAAATAGTATTTCCATAACTTCAAGGCAAAGATGACTGCTGCCAACTCTAAATTATGGGTAGGATAGTTTTTCTCATGAAGACGCAATTGCCTGGATCCATAGGCATTCACTTTTTCATTCTGCTAAAGAACACAACCCAGCCCTTTTCCCGATGCATCATTATAAATAGTGAAACCTCCTGACCCTGATGATAATGTCAAAATAGGAGCAGACGTTAACCTTGTCTTCAATTCCTCAAAATTAACCTGACAATCCTCTATCCAAACAAACTCTGCATCCTTCCGGGTGAGTCTAGTCATCGGCTCGACAATCCTTGAAAATCTTGCACAAACTTCATGTAGTAGCCTGATAGACTGAAGAAACTTCTGATCTCTGCCACTGAACTCGGGGTCTTCCAAGACTCCACTGCTGCAATCTTCTTCGGATCCACTGAAATTCCATCACCAGTCACAACATGTCCTAAGAACTCCACCTTGTCCAAGAAGAACTCACACTTGGACAGCTTCCTATACAGCTTCTCCTTTCTCAGCACATCCAACACAATCTGCAAATGCTCCTCGTGCTCCTCCAATGTCTTCGAGTATATGACTATGTCATCGATGAACACCACCACAAACTTGTCCAGGTACTGGTGGAACACCTTGTTTATCAAATTCATAAATACCACAGGGGCATTAGTCAACCTAAACGGCATCACCATGAACTCATACTGGCCATACCGAGTCCTAAAAGCAGTCTTCAAAATATCCTCCGGCTTCACTTTCACCTGGTGGTAGCCTGATCTCAAGTCTATTTTGGAAAACACCTTGGCGCCACTCAACTGATCGAACAGGTCATCAATCCGTGACAACGAGTATGTATTCTTAATAGTGAGATTATTCAATGCCCTGTAATTGATGCACATGTGCACCGATCCATCCTTCTTTGGTACAAACAATATCGGGGCTTCCCATGGTGAAGAACTGGATCTGATAAATCTCTTATCCTGTAATTCATCCACTTACTTCTTTAGCTCGACCAGCTCGTTGTTGTTCACCTTATAGACATGTTGTGAAATTAGTTCTACATCTGGCACCAAGTCTATAGAGAATTGAACATCTCGATATGGCAAAAATCTTGGTAATTCCTCAGGAAACACATCCAAGAACTCTGCTATCAACGGATGCGGCAACTCCTTGTCTTCCACCATAGCTCCATAGATAATGCCTTCTCTCTGCTCTGTAGCTTCTCTAGGAAACTCAAACTCTATCTCATTTGGCGGGTTAAACAAAACTCTACCTCCTCTATAATTTATACTAGCATGGTGCCTACTCAACCAATCCATCCCGAGTATAATATCGTAGATCAGAAGTGGCATTACAAGTAGACACGAACTCAGCTCTCGGCCTCCCAGAGTAACTCTTTGATCCTTACAAATATTACTAACGAGGATAATACCTCCCTGGGCATGATCTTGCAAGTCCTAAGCAAAAACTCAGCTACCAAATGATGCTTCAGAGCAAAAAAAATAGATACAAAACTATAGAAAGCACCACTATCAAATAAAGCTAAAGCTGGAATAGAATCAAGAAGAACAGAACCTACGATGACATCTCCGGTGGGCTCGGCTGTCACGCCCCGATCTCCCGCAGGCAAAATCGGTCGTTCCCGCTAAGCGAGAATCACCGCGCCAGCGCTCCCGCGGAATGATCGCTTTGACCCATCCGGGCGTGATGCCGCACGAGCGTGAGCCACGCCCGTACAAGACCGTGGTTCATTGGCTGGCGGTAAGATTTCTAAGCCACAGAGTCGCACAGATTGTCCAAGTGCAGCGGAGTCATGAATGCATAGGCGATCGGTAACAAGTTCACTGAGTCGACAATATAGCGGAAGCATTAAATAACACAAGTTGAAGTAAAGCAACTCTTTATTGATATAAACAAGTGTTACAGGCGGCGCTTGGCCGAGATTATAATTCGCTCAAGCCTCTCTCTCTGAAACAGTAAAAGTGTGCCAAGTGGCTACAATTATGGAATGATTGTACAGTCGATGTTCCAACATTATGTCTTGTATATGTGCTTCAGTTCTGGATGCAGTGCTGCTTCGGAGTGATCTCCATGCCTTAGCACGCACGAAGGAGGCATCCGCACCGAACGAGGTTCTCTCGCACCTACAAACAATCTGGTGGGTTATCAGTATATTGAATGCACTGGTGGGGAGGCTACTCGTCCGGTCGACAAATCCAAATACGTAATATAGGTTCTGTGCACCAACTATTAAGTTATCTTTCTAGTTTCCTTAGGATCAGTTTTATGCAAATATTGAATAGCCTAACTTGTGTGGCAGTGCGCCGTGCGACATGAGAGGAAATACGGCAAGACTTACCAACTTACCATTTGGCCTTCTCTGTCCAAGGCAAACATTGTTAATTCAAGCACGGGCAAGTATAAACATTCAGAAGGCATAGCATATGCAAACACGAGAGTCATTGTATCATGATCGTTTAGGTGTTCAGTTATTCATTTGATGTGATGCAATGACTCGCACGCAGATAGCCGCTAAGCGAGGATGACTTATCTATATGAATGTTTGTCACTGGCATAGCCATAAAGGGCCGTTTTAGTCTTGAACAAGAATGGCATGCAGCCAAGATTTATGAGTGCTACAGTCTATCCTGTCCAGATGCGTGTCATGATGTTCCATCCGGATCGGATCGGTTCCAGTGCCCCGGAGACCGCCCGTGGAACGAGATCCGAATATCACCTTTTTCAAGTTGTCCACGACATGCAGGTCAGGGTCTTTCCAAAACCATAACTTGATATGATAATCCATGATTCGTGATCTGAACCGAGCATTTGCTCCACGAGATGGGATACTTGGATTCGTTAACATTGATTCTCGTTCAGAGGTAAACTTGATGTCATTATCATTTAGTTGCAACATGACAGAATTCTTGATTCATGAACAACTTGCCTTGATGCATTCCCCTGGTTCAGGGCTGCCTTGGTGACCTAACGGTCCTGGATACTTGTAGGTCATTCAGGCACGGAACGACTACTTAGTAGTCTTCCGGGGTTTGGATGAAAACAAGGCAATATACAAGCAGACAAGCATGCATTTGTATAAACACAAAATTCACGTTAGCTCCGGCCCAAAGGTAATCCGAGGAGTGCGATCGTTAGGGACTTCCCGAGCGACACGATCTAGGGTAGCGTGCGAGGGTCTGAACATATATATAAGCAATATTTCATTTCTATGTTCTAGCATAAGCAATACAAGTTGGGATTATTCTCTTAGCTAGGTGCGTTGGATTCTTATTAGCATGCAGGGGGTGATTCACCTAGCGACTAGCATGTATCGTTCTATATTTTATGTGTGCTGGCTAAGCAAAGACAAGTTCACCGTAGTCACCCACCTTAGCGATGATTCGCCTCGGTAGAGCGATACATCAAGCGAGCCTCTGGAAGCCTAAGCTGAATTCCTGTAAGGACAAGTCTGGGTATCCTTTGCCTCAAACGAGTGTTTTCGCCTGAGCAAAGCGGGTCAGGACATTGCACTTTTGCCGTTTGAATCGGCAGGTCCGCTTGAACGGAACGGGGTATTACAAGTCCTAAGCAAAGACTCAACTACCAAATGATGCTTCAGAGCAAAAAAAATAGATACAAAACTATGGAAAGCACCACTATCAAATAAAGCTAAAGCTGGAATAGAATCAAGAAGAACAGAACCTACGGTGGGCTCGGCCTCCTCGACCATCATATCAAACGCTCGTCCCTGATGCTGGTGCTAGGCATAATGCTGCAGCTGGGTCAGAAGCGACAGTCCCCTCGGCTGTACTGCAGGTTGCCTTGCATGTGTCCTTGGAGCTGGAGCTTCTTCCTGAACTGCACAATGAGGGTTGAAAGGACAATCTCTCAGCTGATGTCCCTAGGCACCACAATACAGATAAACTCCCAGCCTCTTCCTGTAAACTTTCCAGATGTGGTCGGGCTTCTTACAGTACTGGCAGGAAGCTTGCTGTGACTGTCTCTGCTGCTATGGTGACTGGTGAAATGGTGCCCTAGCTGGAGTCTAGTGCTGTTGCGGCAGCTGAAAAGGTTTAGACTGGAAGTAAGGATGCTTAGCAGTCCCTGCGCTACTACGAGCCCCCAGAAAAAAAAATCTCGATCTCTCATGGGTTTCAAGCCCAACTCCCGCTCAACCTTGCGTGCCTCTGCAAGTATCTCTGAATACGTCTCATTGAAAGACGGAATAAGGATCTTCACTTCCCAGTTCAGACCCTCACGGAAATGGATAGCTCGAACCTCTGGCTTCCTCACCAAATACTCCATAAATTAGCTCAGCCTGCCAAACTCTGCGGCGTACTCCTCAACAGACATGCTCTCCTGAGTAAGGCCCTCAAACTGCCTCCCCAAGTCCAATATGTCTGTCCGAGCAAAGAACTTCCTCTTGAAGAGGTCCTTGAATACCTCCAAAGACTACCCTGCATCAGCAAGAAGTGGCTTATTCCTGAACTAAGTACGGGCGATGTCGAACAGCTGAAGTCCTACTGCCTCAACCTTCAAATCCTCATCAAGATGAGACACCCTCATAAGACGCTCAATATCCTCGAGCCAGTCATTAGCGTAGACGATGCCCTTAGTCCCCTTAAAGACCCGAGCTTCCACCTTTTTAAAGTCTTGGATATTACCCGACCGAAGCTGGGCAACCTGGGGAGCAACCTGCTGCTGGACCGGAGCTTCCCTCTCTACTACAGCAAGGGCAAGCTGATGAGCACTCTCAATACCCTATCGTAACATGTCGGTCTGCCTCTGGTGAGCCTCTGACCGGACCCTTTGAGCCTCCGACCGGACCCTTTGAGCCTCCAACATCTCACAAAATAAGGCGAACACCTGAGTCACATTTGTCGGCACGGAAGGTGGAGGTTGAAGTCCCTTAGACACAGCCGAAACAGTCCTCTGAACTGGAGGTGGACCCTTGAATGCAGCTGATACGCCAATCATCGAAGAAGTGACTGGTGCAGGCCCTCGGGAAGTTACAGACCTCTCATAAACTGCTCTCCTCTGTTTTTATCGAGTCTTAGGCGACATCCTGAGGCAAAGCAAAAGGAAAGAATCAATATGGCACATGATATAATGCATTCAAAAAAGGACAGTTAAAGATCAAATATCAATATCAAGGAAGAACAGTTGAAATGAAGAACAGAGTTTTTCCTAGATGTGATTGAGTATTTTCAGCCTATAGCCTATATCCTATATCCTGGAACATGCTCATAATAGCACTCAAATAAGAGCACCACTATGAATCGTACTAATTGCGACCTCGAATACCTGCATGGGCCACCACTAAAAATATGTCATGACCCGCACCCGGTATAGGGGTACGAGTACGGGGGTACATCCAGCCTACGTCGCAGCATCGACAGTAGAATATTGTTTGGGTAAATAATTTATCTAGAAATCAAGATATAATAATGCCACCATTGAAAATTTGAATACTTAATCACAGATCTATAAGATGGAATAATCGCACGAATAAAATAAAAGAATTGAAGAGATAATACAACTCACAAGACAAGATAATATCCAATGAGTCATAAAAAGAAATACTAATAACAATGCTGGAGACAAATCCAGTACAAAAAGATCTATCAACTGGGTTACGAGTCCTGGGTCATCTGTCTCAATCGGGATAAGACCCTCCTAAGCCAAAGTCTCTGGCTCTAAGCCAACTACGTCCTGAGGCCCTTAGTGAGTGGGGTACCACTCCTCAGTGTCATCTGGAAAAAAAATATCCAGTCAGAAAAGGAGCAAAGTACATCTCTAACAGTAGTCCTAATAAATGATATAAACTATATAACAGTAAATAGAGCGAATATACAAGATACAATAAACATGTACAAGAGATATGCAATATAGGAATACTGGAAATAAATACAAGAATGAGCATCACATGAATGAACAAGAAATACTACTACTAAGTGAGTGAGTACCAGCATCAACATGTGATTGGCTTGGGAACTTGCATAAGGATTATGGCCTGGTTAATCATACGTGCGGTGTATGATTAATATTATTCATGGAACAAGACATGCATAATGAGGGTATAATCATATATCTACACTAAATACTTTCTACCCCCGACTGGTATAGTAGATCCAACCATTGTACGTTATAACACAGAATTCTCTAGGTAGTAGCAAGTCTCCCTAAGAATCAATGTATGTACATGTACAAGAAGAACAAGGAACAAGGCTTGCACAAGATACACCATAAATACCAAGGAATAATATCTCATAACGAGATTCAGATATACCAATCCGTGTAACAATCGTGTCAAAAAATCAAGGATATCTACACTAAATACAAGAGACATAGAGGATATCATAAATGAGAAACTATCAGAGAATATACTTGCCTGAAATCTGGTGAACAGTATCAAAGATGTTCGGTACGGTGCCTCAGAGACGTAAATATGGAATATTATATCAATACAAGGTTTTGGAATAAAAATAAGCTAAACTAGTCAAATTCTAGGTCATAAAGCCATTTCTAAGTCAAAATAGTCAAACTAGGTCAACTATAGGTTAAACTATTCAAACTTGGTCAAACTAGCTATTTCTAGGTTTTATGAGTCCATCTCTAGGATATTGGATCTATACACTATGTAACTAAGCTATACTAGCTATACTAGGATACTAGGATACCAACAAAATACCGTATCATAAGATACGCAAGTTATTAGATATGAAAATACTATAATATATACATACAAGAAAAATATATAGCACTCCTAGCTAAACTAATACTAAGTGGATACTTTGGCTTTGAACCAAATGCGGTATCACACCACCTACACACCCATCTTGATATACAAACTCAATACCTTGAGTATAAACCAATACCTTGACATTACCATGGTATCACAAGGTAATTCAATATCTAACATATAACTAACCACCCATACACCTCACTATACACTAATATGCATTTAAACTTATAATAATACTATACTAAACTAACATACTAACATACCCCTTGATATTTAATACATGTACCCAAGATACCCCAACTCTCATTACCTTGGTGTAACTCAAGGTAATCAAGAAATAATACTAACCATTGTTAACTAGTACTTATATATATATATATATATATATATATATATATATATATATATATATATATATACACTTAACTTACTAATAATTATATAAATAACTAACTATCAATATAAACTAACTTAGCTTATTAACTAGCTTATCTTAACTTATCCACAACTTAAACTATAAACACTCACTACTACTTATTATTGCTTCTGTTGCTGCTTGTGGCTTCTGCTGCTGCCGCTTATCGCTGCTTCTACTACTGCTTGCTGCTTATGGCTGCTGCTGCTGCTTGCTGCTTATGGCTGTTGCTGCTTCTCACTGCTGCTGCTGCTTATGCTCACTATTTTTTACTGCTATTCGGCCGGCTTTTTACTGCTTATGCTTATAACTCCCCCCTCTCTAGCTCACATGCACACATCAAATACACACATACACTCACTCACTCACACACACACACACACACACACACACACACACACACACATATATATATATATATATATATATATATATATATATATATATATATATATATATATATATATATATATATATATATATGTCACCACATAATCACACTAGTGATGCACATGCACTCTCCTATTCTCCCATGACCACCAACACATCAAAATAAAATATAGAACATACACATAATTATATATATATACATATATATATCATATAACAATTATAATTACAATATTATAATAGCTATAACCAAGGTAAATTGAATTAAAATGCAAGGAAACAAACACGTGGAGTACACCGTACCCGTATCACACTCATTCTATGATACGCTTGCGATACGGCTCCACCACACCACCAAACATACCCCGAAGGACACAAGCAAGTCTAAAATCATAATTATGAACAATACAAAGATCTAGCTACTCAACTACGTATCCGTGTCAAAATGTGACATGCTCAAACTCCCGTGTCGGAAGAAAACCCCCAAATCAACCCGTATCGCCAAAATATCGGGATACGAACTACGCATATCCAATTGTGGATATGACACTAGTCACACACAATCAAACACATATCAATTTGGTCTAATTGACCTATTGACAAACATAAGATGTGCCAATCTCGGAATTTTCCCAAAATTGACATAAAATACCACATAACTTTCTCTATAGGCCTCCTACGAACCTAATTTTAATTCATATAGGTAGCCTTAGTACATGAGAGGGTTTTTAATGATTAAATTATTAATTTAGAGTCTAATTAGAGAGAAAAAACTGAATTGTACCTATTGGGAGATGGATTTCTAATAAAAATCTCAAATTGAGTGTCAAAAGCCTTCAACTTATAGATCCTTGCTCCTCCTTGTAGATCATTGCTTTCTCCTTATAGATCTCTGCTTCCTCCTTATTTTAATAGCCTCTAATAATGAATAGGAAAGGAATTGGGAAGAAATTTGGGTAGAAATTGGTGTAGGAATGAAAGAAATTGGAAAAAAAATTCTAGATCTTGATTTGAAATAAAAAATGAAGAGAGAGAGAGAGTGTCCCTCCATTCCCTACTAGGCCTGCCACTAACCCCTCCTCCAAGTCACTATAAAATTTTGACAATACCCCTTGGGGCTTGTCATGAAGAAATTAATTGAGGAAAGATTCTAATCCAATTGGTTTAACTAATTAATCATCCTCCTAATGATTGGGCTTACTATTGGGCTCAATTCTAACTAGAATTAAATATTGGTCCATGGATCTAATCTAAACTAGTTAGGTCTACTAACACAAATTTAAAATTATATACTAACATCTAACATAAATAAATAATACAATAAATAAATTTATAACATGCACAATATTTAATTAATTATGAAATGATCAAAATATCCTTTCCTAGAAAATATGGTAGTGACATTTACAAACAGGTCTACCAAGATGAAGGTGGCAATAACTCTGATGATGAGGTAGAGGCTGAGACAACACTAGAAGATCCCTTGAGAGTCCGTCTAAAGGCACGTGCTCCCGACATGACCTCTCTTCTTGTCTTAAAACTATACAGGAAGGCACTCGAACCTTTGGTCGTCCGCCTTCGTAGGATGAATCGACCTCCGAAGGAAGGTCCGACACCATCCACCATGTCCAAACCTCTGGTCGTTCGCCTTCACAGGCTGAGTCTACCTCCGAAGGATGCTTCGCTACCTCCTACAACGTCCAAACCTCTGGTAGTAAAGTTGCACAGGGAACCTCCAAAGTCGTTGCTCACACTGGAGGTAGATCTCGTGTCATAACCCGCACCTAATGTAGGGATGCAAGTCGGGAACAACGCCCAACCTACGCCACATAATCGGCGGTAGAACGTTGTCTGGGTAATCTATCTAACAATATAATGAACAACCAACAATAAAAATATACTCACTTACAGATCTAAGACGGAAATGAGCACGAATATGATAAAGAATAGAATAGTCACATACAACTCATGAGTCTAAAATAATAACATCAATGAGTCTGAAAGAATACTAACAAAATAAGCTGGAGATAAATCCAGTACAAAAGAATACTAAGAAGCTACTAATCTCAGGTCATCTGTCTCAGTTAGGATAAGTCCCTCCTAAGCCAGGGTCTCTGACTCTAAACCCACAACATCCTGAGTTCCTTAATGTGTAGGGTACCACTCCTCAGTGTCATCTGGGAAAAATATATCCAGTCAGAAAAGGAGCAGAGTAAATCTCTAATAGCAGTTCTAATCAATGATAAAAACTATGTAACAGTAAATAGATATGACTATACAAGATATAATAATAGATACAAGAGATATATAATAAGGAAATACTGGAATAAATACAATAATGAGTAATATAACAATAAACAAGAATACTAATGACTAAGTGTGTGAGTACTAGCTTTAACATATGATCGGCTTGGGAACATGATACAAGATTTATGGCCTGGCTAATCATACGTGCGGTGATTAACACTATTCAAGAGCAAGACTTGATAAAAGGAGGGTATGATCACATATCTACACTAAAATACTTTCTACCCTCGACTGGTATAGTAGATCCAATAATGGTATGCTATGGCACAGGATTCTCTAGGAAGGTAGCAAATCTCTCCGAGAATCAGTATTTGTACATGTACAAGATAATCAATGAAACAAGACTTGAACAAGATACACCATATACAAGGAATAACATCTCATGACGAGATCCGGATATACCAATCCGTGTAACTATCATGTCAAGAAACATGGATATCTACACTAAATATAATGAACATAGAGGATATCATAAATGAGAAACTATCAGAGAATGTACTCGCCTAAAGTCCAAAGAATAGTCTCACAGATGTCTGATACGGTGCCTCGAAGACCTAGATATGGAATATAACATCAATACAAGGTTTCAGAAAAAAAAGTTAAACTAGTCAACTTCTAGGTTAACAAGCCAATTCTAAGTCAAACTATGGTCAATCTATGGTCAATTATGTCAAACTACCTATTTCTAGGTTGCATGAGTCTAACTCAAGGATATTGGGTTCAAACACTAGAGTCTAGGTTATAAAAGCTATATCTTAGAATACTATGATACCGTCTCTCAGGATACGTAAAACAATAGATAAAGCATCACATATACATATCAAACAAATATTAATATATATAAAATCCTAATTACAAATATTAAATGGATACCTTGGTTTCGAACCAACTTGGTATCACAACACTAAACCATAATCTTGATATCCAAACCCAATACCTTGGATATCCCCAAATACCTTGATACTTACCTTGGTATCTCAAGGTAAATGCGATATCTAGTATATATCTAACTACCCCTCTAGCCATGTATGTATGTATTTTCCCAATATAACTACTAGGATGTACTAATATAATTATAGATACTAACTACCAACTAAACACTAACTACTAATACATATATACATACATACATACATACATACATACATACATACATACATACATACATACATACATACATACATACATACATACATACATACATACATACATACATACATAACTAAAGATACACATAACAATAGATAACTAGCTAACTAAATATACTAACTCACAACTAACTACTAAACTAATCTAACTACTAACTACTGCTCTCCCCCTCCCCTCAGTTGATTCCTTATTGACAGCGTAATACTGTGCTCGAAATGCTGATCTCTGTAGGCTTCCTGCAGTGTGTCTCTTGCTGTGCTCTGTAACATGGCCGCACTACTCATTGAAGGATGCAGGACATGCAGTTTCTGAAGGCTGCTGCTATTGTAATTTGCCCTTGCTTCCTGTTGCTGCATACACCGATGAACAAACCCAATTTATTGGATCCATCGGGGCGTACTTAAGTTGTAATATAACAATAAGGTCTACTAATCTCATCCACAGAATGAACACATCAATAACAACAAAAGGAAATAGAAACATCATCAGATCACAAGTAAATAAATCGGGGACCAACCCGATAACAAGTCTGATACAATTGTTCATTAAACAAGAAATAAAGATAACCATAGAAAATACTGAGTATGGAATAAGCATATACTCAGAAGATATCCTCGGTGATCACTAGTCTACTGGATCTGGTACTGCTCCAGTGCCTGCTCCTGTTCCTGCTTCTGCTCCTGCTAATGCTCCTGTCCTGTATAACTCAGGGTAGATCTCGTCTGCTAATCCTGGGGACATAATCCGGATCCAGGTCCTCAGGGGACATAGCAAGGTACAAAATAACTCATGCCAAAATAAATGCAGTGTAGCAATAACTAAAATAATAGGGTAAATATATAACCAGCTAAGTGATATACAATATGAGAGCATCACTAGAACTCAGGCTGAGACCACTACAAGCTCTATGTCGGGGAGCCGGTAGCAGTGATATCATGTGGTTGTCTAGCTCGGAGAGAGACTAAGACGCCGGCATAATATAATCAACCTGTAGCCTGTGTGTCTCTCCCCACCCAATGTAATCATAAATCTCATGTCCACAATGTCTCATGTCCATGCCACGCAGGATCATAACTAATGCATCAAGTCATATAATATCTAAGCAAAATAATATGCCATAAAACCTGTAACCTATACAGAATCACCATGAATATTTCAGGAAGATCCTGTCTCATGAATAGTATCAGGTGCCTAAGGTATGTCGTACTTGATAAGGCAAGTACGAGAATGTATAGGATCTCGATATCCATGTCTAGGTGACGTTACACAACTCCGCGTACGGTGTTGGCACCCAACTATTAATCAGACGCTAAGTAAAGTCACACGGTCCTAGGTTAAGCATGTACAACAATATATAAATAAGTCAAGGAAATAAGTAACAAAACTGCAAGGTTGGCAAGATACACTTGCCTGGGGTTCTGACTCCAACTGTCGCTCTGGTATATGTGGGATTTGCAGGTACTCCTTCGGTTGTTGTAATAGACATCACCATCAGATTCAGAAAATATCAAATAGCTAGAAACGCCTGTCCTTGAGTCCAATTTGGACACAGGGGCAAAAATGACAATTTCTGGTCAAAGCGGGGTCCACATGTGGGCCGCTTTGCACCAAAAAATGTGTCAGAAATAATAGTCTCCAAATTCGTCAAACATAGTGTCAACAGGTCCAGAACGATGATACGAACCCAACAAAACTTCCAAAATTGGATTCCGATGAGCCGATCACAAAATCGTCCGTCAAGTGGAGCCGTGGGGCCCACGATATGCGATTTTGTCAACGTTCTCAGAATAGAACTAAACTTGGGTCACAGGACCAATTTATTGCTACGAGTCCAATGGTGCAACTTTTGTTTCGATCCGACGTGTATACACAAAGTTATAACGTGATCTAGAACAGGCCGATACGGGGCATTGTCGACGGATACGCGTTGATTCCGGTGTGCACGCACATCCAAATCAACTTCCGCAAAATTCCACACGTCCGTATCAACGGTGCGCACCTTTCAGTGAAGACCGCACGAGACCAAGTCGTCCCGTTTGGCGGGGCGTACTCAGTACCGGGAGAAAACGGGGTATTGATTTTTTTTATTTTGGATCGCGGTTTGCGATCGCCACAGGACGCGACACACCGAGTGGGTTGCACGGGCATCGAGAGGGTTACGCAGTCTACGCATCACAACAGACAGAACAAAAAATGGGGCAGCGAGGAGAGAGAGAAAAGATTACCTGAACGGGGCTACGCAGAACTGGGTTTCTCGTGTCCGCGAGGAGATACGACACAACGCGACACGGCTACTGTATCCGGGTTAGGGCTACAGGAGCGCCGGGGATCACCGGAGAAGGGCGGAGTCGGCTCGGCTTGGCTACGGGGAGGCGGCCGGGGTCGGCTCAGGCGGAGCTCGGCTGGAAGCGGCCGGGCTCGGGGTGGCTAGGGCTCTGTCGGGTCATCGGCTGCGAGGTCGAGTCATGGCGGCGCTGGAGCTGCTGCGGCGAGGTGTGGCGGAGGATCGGCGGAGCTCTGGGGAATTGAGCGTCGCCGGAGGAGACGGCTGGTGGTGGTTGGGGGTTAGGGTTCAGGCGGCGTCGAGGCGGGTGGCAGCGGGTTCGACGGAGAAAGGCAGCCGGGGCTATGGTCGTCGAGGAGCTGCGGGGGTGTCACGCCCCGATCTCCCGCCGGAATCGGCTGTCCCCGCTAGGCGCGAATTACCGCGCCAGCGCTCCCGTGGGACGTACGCTTCCATCGGGACGCGATGCCGCGCGAGCTTGGGGTTGCGCCCGCGCAAGGCAAATACCGAAACGGCCGTTGATAACTAGTTCACAGAGTCGTCATAGCGAAAACATAAAATGAACACAAGTATTGAATCCAATCAAGCTCTTTATTGATATGAAGTAAAGATTACAAGCGGCGCTAGGCCGAGATTACAAGTCGCTCATGCTCTCTCTCTCTCTTACAACGAACATGCCCTTAGGCTCAGAACCAATACAAACGATCTGGATGATGATGTTCTCATACATTATGTCTCATATATGCGAGCTCCGGGTCCGTGCGCCACGTTCCAAGACGCCAAGTGCTGTCCGGTGCCTCATTGCGTTAAGCGATCTCCGAATCTGTACGAGTTCCTCCTGCACCCTGCATGCAGACTAGTTGGGTATCAGTACTTTGAATGCACTGGTGGGGAGGCCTCTTGCCCACGCCATAAAACAAGCACGTTTATTAGTTATGTGCACCGACTGGTTTCGTTGTCTTTCTATTCTTTTGCCTTAGGATCAGTTACATGGCAATATAAAGAAAGTAATCTCCGTGTCAACTCAAGAGAGTCATAATAATGAACAATTGAGTTCACCTTACCATTTCTTATCATTTAGCCTTCCCTGTCATATGCAGCAATATAAACAATGATCTACGGAATAATAAGAAGCAACTATGAAACCCAAGTGTTATACCGTGCCTCTGTCTCACAAGACCCATTTTTACTAGAACTATATGTGATACCGTGCATCCATTCTACTTATGCAAAATATCGTACAAACGCACACCTTCTCGTTTCTCCTTTTCTTAATGCGGATAGCCGCTATGCAAACATGACTTATCTATATGAAGGTCACTGGCTCTGCTAGCCATATTGGACATAATCTGCGATGGACGGCCGTTTTTCCAGCTCGGTTGCTAGCCTTGCTGGGCCTCCCAACAGTCTAACGAGTCGACGCCCATCCAGGTCGGTAGCAAGCCTTGCTGGATGTCTCGCTCTCGCCCGCTAGTCATCAGCTAGCGTATTGCCAGGACTACACTGGCACTGTCCTCCCGGGCCGACACAATTCGGATGCCTCAGCAATCGTGGCGAGGACTCTCTCCACCTGGTGCGCAACCAGTTGTCCGTGACCATGCAACTACTCCCCCACATTCCAATCCTAGCCGAGGACAACTCTCTGATCAATCTTTGCCGATGACTACACTCGGATCTTTTCTTCTTCACGCAGCTCCCTGATTAGAGACTGCCTCGGTGATCTGCATATCCCGAGTACCTTCCTTTCCCTCTATCCCCTGACTCGGAACGACTACTTGATAGCCTTCCTCGTCTATGCATGCAACATGATTTTACTCCATCCCATGTCATGTTTCGTGCGGTGCAACCCCTCAGTATGAACTCACACTACTTTATGGCATATATGAAGGAAATAACTACATTCTAACTTAACAATCCCAACTACGCAAATAGCAAGTAAAATCTCCATGTTCTATACAATGATAAGGCGGGGTTATCCCCTTAGCTATGTGCGTTCATCTCTTTTATTAGCATGCAAAGGTTATCGCCTGTAAACTAGCATGTAATATTTATTTTTATTAGTGTGCAGCTAAGTAGAGACAGGTTCACCGGGGCCACCCACCTTAGCAATGTATCGCATCGGTCGAGCGAGACTCCGGACGCGCCTCTGATAGCCTAAGTCTGACTCCATTGAAGATCCCAGCATAAATCCCTTTGCATCGAATGAGCCATCTCGCTGAGCAAGGCGGACTGAATAGCTATACGTGTGCCGTTTGAATCGACCCTCCGGGTTGAGCGGAGCGGGTCGTTACATTATACACCACTCAGAACAAGTCTCGTCCTCGAGACTTCCTGAGCGCAACTCGTACTATCGCACAACTTCTAAACCAACTCTGTACATCTTGTCTAACTTCCAAGGATTGTCTTAATACCACAATCATTTATTTTCTTACCATGCATTACGCGCATGCTTAGCCAATCCCCATCGAACGACTCTATCGTTCAATGCCATCGTACTATACTTAACTTAATCGTTGCACTCCCGACTCAAAATCTACTGCACCTGGCACAGTGCCGTATTACTCAAACAAGGAGTATTCTATAACTCAATGGGCACTTACAACTCATAATTGGGTGGTCTTGCCCAGCCTGTTATGTTATCTCCATAGAAACCCAATGCATCCGAACGCATTGACAGTTTACTTGATGTCGCCTATCGAAACCCATCTTTACGCCTAAACCCAAAGGCAAGAATCTCAGCAAATTTTCCACTCTCGTTTGCATCAAATCTCTCTGAGTCACCCTCCAATCACGCTAAGTAAATCGCACCCAATCACCTACGTTTTTCTGACTCAGTCTATATTGCGCCTTAGTATAGAGCTAAATTGCCCACCTGGGGGTATGCTCTAATCCTTCAAGTCTTTGGTTCAATCGAACTTAACTCCCTATTCGTTTTTACTCATTCCGTTCGCACGAGTGCTAAATCATTTTATCTGAATAATCCCTTCGTTCAACTATTGCATTCCCAAACTCAGTCTCGTACTGCGCCTTAGTGCAGAACTATCTCGATAGCACGGGAAACGATACAATCTTTCTTTTATGATAGTTTTAGGTTGAGGCTAACCTATTTCAGTTGCCATACTCATCCATGCGAGTCTGAACATTTTTATTTGCAGCTGCATTCGAGTTATGCATATCGCTAAGTCTGGATCGTACCCATATTCAAGGCGTCCCCCAAATATGTGTATTTCAACCAAGCTTAGTGACAGCTAAGTTTGACAAGCTACTCGTGAAAATCTTTCGAAACGCGGATCGATCTGCTATATGAATGACCGATCTCTGGTTTGATTTAGTTATCGTCTACTCCAATCTCACCTAATTTTAAGTTTAGCATTACTAGTAGCAACGCACATCATCCAAGCAACGATCCAACTCATCACGCCAACTTATCTTCAATATCACCAATTCAATCGTGAGAGTTTCGTCCGACAATTCTCTAATACTGTCTTATTTCTCACCGTCGCATAACCGATTCGACCAAATCAATTATTACCCGAGTCCTATCTCGTATTGTGTTTGTTTCAACGCGAACGTTGCTAGTGTATATTCCAAATTCCAAATCCTAACTCTAAGTCTCGTTGCCCCAGTTCTATCATTCTTCCCGAATGATACACTGAAGTTAGCCACTCCAGTTTAACTCAAGGCATAGGGTCGTCTACCTAGCCACTAGGTCATCTCACAAAGTCATAGGTACAGTTCAAATTTGCGACTCATCGTGCAACCGCGTTGCACAACGCTCACCCCAAATACTCTAAGGTCAAACCATTGTTCCTTTACACGGGTATTCTACCCATGCTCGTTTCACTCAGATTTCTAAACATCGAGCATAGATTATCCTATCACACCAACACGTTCGTTCAACTGAACCCACGATACGCCCATGTTGTAGGTCTAACCCATCGATTCGCACACACTCTCTCTTTTATCACGTTTGATAGAATTTACCAACCCATCCTTTTCTACGCTTGTATCACTAAGCCACAATTCCATTATAAATCATCGATGTATATCATAAACTCTAAGTCGTCCAGCATAATCTACGTATCCGTTCATAAAACCATCCAACATCTCTTACTTCATCGGCGTAAGTTTTGTTTCGATCCGACGTGTATACACAAAGTTACAACGTGATCCAGAATAGGCCGATATGGGACTTTGTCGACGGATAGGCGTTGATTTTGGTGTGCACGCACATCCAAATCAACTTCCACGAAATCCTACACGTTCGTATCAATGGCGCGCACCTTTCGGTGAAGACCGCACGCGACCAAGTCATCCCGTTTGGCGGGGCGTACTCAGTTCCGGGGGGGAACGGGATGTTGATTTTCCTATTTTTGGATCGCGGTTTGCGATCGCCACAGGATGCGACACACCGAGCGGGTTGCACGGGCATCGAGAGGGTTATGCAGTCTACACGTCACAACAGACGAAACAGAAAATGGGGCATCAATGAGAGAGAAAAGGTTACCTGAACGGGGCTACGCAGAACTGGGTTTCTCGTGTCCGCGAGGAGACACGACACAACGCGACACGGCTACTTTATCCGGGTTAGGGCTACAGGAGCGCCGGGGATCACCGGAGGAGGGTGGAGTCGGCTCGGGTCGGCTGCGGGGAGGCGGTCGGGGTCGGCTCAGGCGGAGCTCGGCTGGAAGCGGCCGGGCTCGGGGTGGCTGGGGCTCTGTCGGGTCGTCGGCTGCGAGGTCGAGTCAGGGCGGCGCTGGGCTACTGCGGTGAGGTATGGCGGAGGATCGGCGGAGCTCTGGGGAACTGAGCATCACCGGAGAAGACGGCTGGTGGTGGTTGGGGGTTAGGGTTCAGACGGCGTCGAGGCGGGTGGCAGCGGGTTCGACGGAGAAAGGCGGCAGGGGCTATGGTCGTCGAGGAGCTGCGAGGGCGGGGCAGCCGGAGACGACGGTGGCTAGGGTTGGGTTCTCGGTGGTTGGGGGTTAGGTTTCAGGCGGCAGAGCGGGGATATCGAGAGGGTTATATAGAGTTGGGTTCGGTTCGGTTTGGTTTCGGATTAGGGTTCCGATCGGGTTAACGGGTCCGGGTCGGGTTCAATTCGGATCCAACCCGACCCGTTAAGAGTTGGGTTCGGTTCGGTTTGGTTTAGCACGGTTCGGGTTGGTTTGGTTCAATTGAACCGGGTTTAATTCTAGGGTTTATTTAGGGTTAATAATTAATTAGTTTTTAGGGCTTTAAAAATATTTTCGAGGTCCAATAAATTCCCGGAAAATTATCCTATGTCTAATTATTCATTTAACACCTAAAAATATTATTTCTATAATATTTTAATATTAATTAACATCATTTAAAAATTATTTAATTTCAAAATACCTTAGTTTTAATTAGTTAAAAATACCAGAAAAATTCCAAAAAATTGAAAAATTTTAATTTAAAATTTTTAAAAAAATCAGGGGGTTTCCATTGGGCACAGAAAGATATTGCTGCTGCTGATACTGGCTTCATTTCCCTGTTGTTGCTATTGGCTTCCTTTTACTGCTGCTGCTGGCTTCATTTCCCTACTGCTGCTGCTGGCTTCCTTTTACTGCTGCTGCTGCTGGTTTCTTCACTTACTTGCAGTTGCTGCTGCTCATTCGTTGCTTGCAGGTGTTGCTGCTCTTCATTTATTGGCAGTTGTTGCTGCTCTCCATTTACTGGCAGCTGCTCATACAGGTGTCCGACCCCCCCCATCAATCAACACACAAACAAAACTCACACATGTATCCCATAGATCCCCAAAATCTCTAAATATATGTACATACTCTCTCTCAACTATATATATATATATATATATATATATATATATATATATATATATATATATATATATATAGGTATAGCTATACATATATATATATAGGTATAGCTATACATATACACTCAGACATATAGATAACATACCCTTACATGTATATATACAAATATAACCATATGTACATATATATATAACATAACATATATAGGTAGCTATTATGTATCTAGAAGTATCACTACATACATATATGATATATAGGTATATAGGTATATGATACACTAACACAATAAATATATATATATACATAACAATAAATATAGATGATACATTTATTATCCATGACTAAGAGTAATAGAATTTAGATCTAGAAATGCATCATAACAAACATGTGGAGTGTATCGCACCCGTATCACACTAGATCTATGATATGCTTGCGACACGAGTCCACCACACAACCAAACATACCCCGAAGGACACGAGCAAATCTAATATATTATTTAAGAATAATACGAAGAGTCAATTATAACTCTACATGTCCGTGTCGAAATGTGACATGCACCAAGTCCCATATCGGAGGAAAAAATCTCCAAATCAACCTGTATCACCAAATTATTGGGATACGACCTACACATACCCAATTGTGGATACGACACTAGCCCCAAACACACAAGCACATGTCAAATTGATCTATAGGACCAATTGACACAAACAACAAATGTTAATCTCGGAATTCCTCTAAAATTGACACAAAGTACCATAACTTTCACAATAGGCCTCCAATGAACACAAAACCAAATCCTATGGGTAGCCTATGCACATGGGTTGATTTCTCATAGTTAAATCTCAGATTTAGAACCTAAATTAAGAAAAAAACTGAATTATACCTATTGGGAGATGGATTCTAATAAAACCTCCAAATGCAATGAAATTGGCCTCCAACTTGTAGATCCTTGCTCCTTTTTATAGATCTTTGCTTCCTCCTTCTAGATCCTTGCTCCACTAGCCTCCAATGGTGATTTAGGAAGGAAATTAGGGTTGAATTGAAGTGGAAATGATAAAAATTGGGTTGAGAGAAATTATAGATCTAGATTTGAAATAAAAAAAAGGAGGGAGAAACTTTTTCCCCACTCTTTATATAGGCCTCACTTGCCCCCTCCCTCAAGCTACTATGTAAATTCCAAAATACCCCTTGGGGCCTCTCATAAAAAAAAATTAAGGAGGGAAGCTTCTAGTCTAAAGGTTTAATTAAACTAATCATCCTTCCTAATTAATGGGCTTTCTAAATAGGCTCAATTCAAACAATTAATACATGTTGGTCTATGAGTCTAAACTAAATTAGTTGGGTCTACTAACACAAGTCTAAAATAAATAAATAACATCTAACAATAATTAAAATAGTACAACAAATAATTATTTATCAAGCACAATATTTAATTAAATATAAAATTACTAAAATATCCTTTCCTAGAAAATGTGGTAGTGACAAGTCTACCCTCCTTAAAATAATTTCGTCCTAGAAATTCAAAGACGAAAAACTACCCCCAGAAAATAACAGAAAAAGAACAGAACTAAAGATCAGAACTACTATGAAAGAACATACCTCAAGGCACAAATAAATATGGATAACGCTCTCGCATTTCATCCTCTCTCTCTCTCTCTCCCAGGTAGACTCCCCCGGAGAGTGATATCTCCATGCGATGCGTACCAAAGAAATAGTTTGGTTCCTCAGCACCTTCGTCTCCGATCCAGAATCTCAAGTGGCTGCTCGGGATAGCTAAGAGTAGGGCCAAACTCTATCTCCGAGTGGTCCAATACATGACTAGGATCTGCCACGTACCGTCTCAACTGTGATACGTGAAACACGTTGTGCACTCCCTCCAATGCAAGTGGCAAGTCTAGTCTATAAGTGACTGCACCGACCCTCTATAGAATAGTAAAAGGTTCGATGAATAGCAGACTAAGCTTTTCGCCTCCACCGAAGCGAATCATGCCTCGTGTCGGAGAAATCCTCAGAAACACCAAACCACCCACCTAGAACAAAATACAACCTTAAGAACTTAATCTATAACAAACCATCAATAACAAGCACAAAACAAAATCTAAAATTATACCTCAAACTCCAAAGGTCTCCGGTGGCTATCGACCCAATGTCGATGTCTGTCCTGCGCTACTCGAAGTCTATCTCTGATCAACTAAACCTTCTCCGCTACGTCTACAACCATCTCTGGCCCAAGCAAAACTCTCTCTCCAACATCGTCCCATGACAAGGGAGTACGACATCTCCGACCGTACAGAGCTTCAAAAGGTGACATCTCTATACTAGCCTGGTAGTTGTTGTTATAAGCAAACTCTACCAAATAGAGATGGTCCTCCCAAGAATCCCCGAAATCTAGTACACAAGTGCACAACATATCCTCGAGATTCTGAATAGTTCTCTCTGACTGCCCATCGGTCTGGGGATGATATGCAGTACTGAACTTGAGCTGAGTGTCCAAACTCGCCTGCAAACTCCTCAAAAAATGAGAAGTAAAACGACTATCCCAATCCAAGAATATACTGATGGGAACTCCATGTATCCTGATGACCTGCCTCACATACATCTCTGTCAGCTTCTCCGTAGACCAACCCACCTTAAAAGGCAAAAAGTGGGCCGACTTGGTCAACCTATCAACGATGACCCAAATCGCGTCTTTCCCTCCTGGAGATCATGGAAGTTCGGACACAAAATCCATAGTAATGTGCTCCCACTTCCACTCTGGAATGGGTAATGGCTGAAGTAAACCTCCTGGCCTCTGCCTCTCGGCTTTCACCTGCTGGCACACTAAGCATCTGGATACAAACTGTGCCACTTCCCTCTTCATGCCATACCACCACACACTCTCTCGCATATTCCGATACATCATGTTGGCACCTTGATGTATGGAATACTGAGAGTGATACGCTTTCTGCAATACCTCCTCACGTAGCTCCCCACTAGGCACACACAATATAACTCTATGTCGTAAAGAACCATCATCGGCAATGGTGAACTCATCCTCCAATCATGCTCTCACCTGAGCTCTGATGCTCCTCAGAGATACATCCTCATACTGTGCTGCCTTAATCCTGTCCATCAAATCTGAATGTATGTGCAATCCCCACATCTGTATTGCACAACCAGGAACTATCACCTCGATGCCTAAGCTCTCCAAGTCCTCCAATAAATATCGATCATGTGTCAAGAACATAGCTACCGAATACCAACTCAAAGCATCAGCAACTACATTAGTCTTCCCAGGATGATACTGCAAAGATATATCAAAATCCTTCATCAGCTCCAACCACCGACGCTGCCTTATGTTCAACTCCTTCTGCGTAAAAACGTACTTCAAGCTTTTGTGGTCTGTGAAGATCTCCACACGCTCTCCATACAAATAATGTTTCCACAACTTCAGAGCAAAAATGATTGCTGCCAACTCCAAATTATGGGTAGGATAGTTCTTCTCATAAGGACACAATTGCCTGGATGCATAGGCAATCACTTTCCCATTCTGCTAAAGAACACAACCCAAATCTTTCCCCGATGCATCACTATAAATAGTAAAACCTTCAGACCCTGATGGCAACCTCAAAATAGGAGAAGTCGTCAACCTCTTCTTCAATTCCTCAAAAGCAACATGGTAATCCTCCGTCCAAACAAACTCTACATCCTTCCTGGTGAGTCTTGTCATCGGCTCGACAATCCTCAAAAAATCCTGTACAAACTTCCTGTAGTAGCCTGCCAATCCCAAGAAACTCCTGATCTCTGCTACCGAACTTGGAGTCTTCCAAGATTCCACTGCTACGATCTTCTTCGGATCTACTGAAATACCATCACCAGTCACAACATGCCCCAAGAATTCTACCTTGTCCAGGAAGAACTCATACTTGGACAACTTTCCATACAGCTTCTCCTTCCTTTGTACATCCAACACAATCCTCAAATGCTCCTCATGCTCCTCCGGTATCTTCGAGTATATGAGTATGTCATCGATGAACACCACCACGAACTTGTCAAGGTACTGATGGAACACCTTGTTCATCAAGGTCATAAATACCGTAGGTGCATTAGTCAACCCAAATGACATCACCATAAACTCGTACTGACCATACTGAGTTCTAAAAGCAGTCTTCGGTATGTCCTCCGGCTTTACTTTTACCTGATGGCAGCCTGATCTCAAATCTATCTTAGAAAATACCTTGGCACCACTCAACTGATCGAGCAGATCATCAATCCATGACAAAGGGTACTTATTTTTGATAGTAAGATTATTTAATGCCCTACAATCAATGCACATGCGCACCGATCCATCCTTCTTCGGTATAAACAATACCGAGGCTCCCTACGGTGAAGAACTCGATCAGATAAACACCTTATCCTGTAATTCGTCCACCTGCTTCTTCAGCTTGACCAGCTCGCTGTTGTTTACTCTATAGACATGTTGCAAAATTGGTTCTGTACCTGGCACCAAGTCTATAGAGAATTCAACATCTTGATCTGGCGGCAATCCTGGCAATTCCTCAGGAAACACATCCAAGAACTCTGATATCAATGGATGCGGTAACTCCTTGTCTTCCACCATAGCTCCACAAATAATGCCTTCTCCCTGCTCTATAGCTCCTCTAGCAAACTCGAACTTTGGATCTCCTGGCGGACCAAACAAAACTCTACCTCCTCTATGATCTATGCTAGCACGGTGCCTACTCAACCAATCCATCTCGAGTACAATGTCATAGCTTAGAAGTGGCATTACAAGTAGACACACACTCAACTCCCGGCCTCCCAGAGTAACTCTCCGATCCTTGCAAATATCATTAACCAGGATAATGCCTCCCCCGGTTATGATCTTTCAAGTCCTAAGCAAAGACTCAGCTACCAAACCATGCTTCAGCGCAAAAGAAACAGATACAAAACTATGGGAAGCACCACTATCAAACAAAGCTAAAGCTGAAATAGAATTAAGAAGAATAGAACCTGCGATGATATCTCCGGTGGGTTCGTCCTCCTCGACGGTCATAGCAAACGCTCGTCCCTGACGTGTACCTCCCTACTGCTGATGCTGGACATAATGCTGATGCTGTGTTGAAAGCGGTCCCCTCGCCTGTACTGCAGGTGGTATGTGCCCTCGGAGCTGAAGCTGCTCCCTGAACTGCACGACGAGGATTGGAAGGATACTCCCTCAGCTGATGCCCTTCAGTACCATAATACAAACAAACTCCCAACCTCCTCCTGTAAACTTCCCAGATATGACCGGGCTTCTTGCAGTAGTGGCAGGAAGCTGCTGTAACTGTCTCTGCTATTGTGGTGCCTGGTAAAATGGTGCCCTAGCTGGAGTCTGGTGCTGTTGTGGCTGCTGGAAAGGCCTGGACTGGAAATGAGGATGTTTGGCAGATACTGCAATGTTGTTTGCCCCCAGAAAAGAATTACGGTCTCTTTTGGGCTTCAAACCCAACTCCCGCTTAACCTTACGCGCCTCCGCAAGTATCTCCGAGTATGTCTCATAAAAAGACGGAATGAGGATCTTCACTTCCCAGTTTAGACCCTCACGAAAATGAATAGCCCAAACCTCCGGCTCTCTCACCAAATACTCTGCAAATCGGCTCAACCTGTCGAATTATGCAGCATACTCCTCCACAGACATACTCCCCTGAATGAGGCTCTCAAACTGCCTCCCCAAGTCTAGCCTGTCTGCCCGAGCAAAAAACTTCTTCTTGAAGAGGTCCTTGAATACCTCCCAAGACTGTCCCGCGTCAACAAGAATTGGCTCATTCCTGAACCAAGTACGAGCGATGTCGAACAGTTGAAGTCCTACCGCCTCAATCTTCAGATCCTAAGAAAGACGGGACACCCTAAAAAGAAGCTCAATGTCCTCGAGCCAATCATCAACATAGACAATGCCCTCCGTCCCCTTGAAGCCCCTAGGCTCCAGCTTCTTAAAGTCTTGAATGTTGCCTGGCCGAAGCTGAGCAACCTGAGGAGTGACCTGCTATTGGACCAGAACTCCTCTCTCGACTATGACACGAGCAAGCTGATAAGCACTCTCGATGCCCTGCTGTAAAATGTCTGTTTGCCTCTGATGTGCCTCAGACTGGGCCCTCTGTGCCTTGAGCATCTCACGAAACAGTGTAAACATCTGTGTCGCCTCTGCTGGCATAGAATATGGAGGTGGAAGTCCCTCAAATACAGCTGACACAATCCTCTGAGTATGTGGTGGACCTCCGAAAGCAGTTGACACTCCAATCACCGAAGAAGTGACTGGTGCAGGCCCTCGGAACATCGCAGACCTCTCAGAAGCTGCTCTCCCCTGCTGTGATCTAGTCTTATACAGCATCCTGAGACAAAGCGAAAGAAGAATCAATATGGCACATGATGTAAGACACTCAAGGAAAGGACAGTTTAAGAGATCAAGTATCAATATCAAAGGAGAATAGTTGAATGAATCAAAAGAAATTTCCTAGGTGTGATTGAGTATTCTCAGCCTATAGCCTATATCCTATATCCTGAAACAGGCTCATAATAGTATAACTAAGTCGTCGCACTACCACGATATCGCACAACTTGCGAAGCCAGACCTGTATGGACCACCACTAAAAACGTGTCACGACCCGCACCCGATGTAGGGATGCAAGTCGGAAACAACGCCCAGCCTATGCCACAGAATCGACGGTAGAACGTTGTCTGGGTAATCTATCTAACAATATAATAAACCACCAACAATAAAAATATACTCAATCACAGATCTAAGATGGAGATGAACACGAATATGATAAAGAATATAATAGTCACATATAACTCATGAGTCTAAAATAATAACATCAATGAGTCTGAAAGAATACTAACAAAATAAGCTGGAGACAAATCAAGTACAAAAGAATACTAAGAAGCTACTAATCTCGGGTCATCTGTCTTAGTTGGGATAAATCCCTCCTGAGCCAGGGTCTCTGACTCTAAACCCACAATATCCTAAGGTCCATAATGTGTAGGGTACCACTCCTCAGCGTCATATGGGAAAAATATATCCAGTCAGGAAAGGAGCAGAGTACATCTCTAACAACAGTTCTAATCAATGATAAAAATTATGTAACAGTAAATAGATGTGAATATACAAGATGCAATAATAGATACAAGAGATATACAATAAGAAAATATCGGAATAAATATAATAATGAGCAATATGACAATGAACAAGAATACTAATGACTAAGTGTGTGAGTACTAGCTTTAACATGTGATCGGCTTGGGAACATGATACAAGATTTATGGCCTAGCTAATCATGCGTGCGGTGTATGATTAATACTATTCAAGAGCAAAACTTGATACAAGGAGGGTATGATCACATATCTACACTAAAATACTCCCCACCCTCGACTAGTATAGTAGATCCAACCATGGTATGCTATGGCACAGGATTCTCTAGGAAGGTAGAAAATCTCCTCCATAATCAGTGTCTGTACATGCACAAGATAATCAATAAAACAAGACTTGCACAAGATACACCATATACAAGGAATAATATCTCATGAGGAGATCTGGATATACCAATCCGTGTAACCATCGTGTCAAGAAATATGTATATCTACACTAAATACA
Organism: Iris macrosiphon; assembly: GCA_036927795.1. Lineage (NCBI taxonomy): Eukaryota > Viridiplantae > Streptophyta > Magnoliopsida > Asparagales > Iridaceae > Iris > Iris macrosiphon. The sequence continues at coordinate 59,264 of JAYESA010000199.1, read as the reverse complement.
ATGAACATAGAGGATATCATAAATGAGAAACTATCAGAAAGTGTACTCGTCTGAAGTCCAAAGAATAGTCTCACTGTTGTCTGATACGGTACCTCGAAGACCTAGATATGGAATATAACATCAATACAAGATTTCGGAAAGAAAATAAGTTAAACTAGTCAACTTCTAGGTCAACAAGCCAATTATAAGTCAAACTATGGTCAACTATGGTCAATCTATGGTCAATTATGTCAAACTACCTATTTCTAGGTTGCATGAGTCTAACTCAAGGATATTAGGTTCAAACACTAGAGTCTAGGTTATAAAAGCTATATCTTAGGATACTATGATATCGTATCTCTGGATACGTAAAACAATAGATAAAGCATCACATATACATATCAAATAAATATTAATATATATAAAATCCTAATTACAAACATTAAATTACTACCTTGGTTTTGAACCAACTTGGTATCACAACACTAAACCATAATCTTGATACCCAAACCCAATACATTGGGTATCCCCAAATACCTTGATACTTACCTTGGTATCTCAAGGTAAATGCGATATCTAGTATATATCTAACTACCCCTCTAGCCATGTATGTATGTATGTATGTATGTATGTATGTATGTATCAACCCAATATAACTACTAGTATGTACTAATAGAATTATAAATACTAACTACCAACTAAACACTAACTACTAATACATACATACATACATGCATACATACATATATACATACATACATACATACATACATACATACATACATACATACATACATACATACATATAACTAAAGATACATATAATAATAGATAACTAGCTAACTAAATATACTAACTCATAACTAACTACTAAACTAATCTAACTACTAACTACTGTTCCCCCCCTAGTTGATACCTTGTTGACAGTATAATACTATGCTCGAAATGTTGATCTCTGTAGGCTTCCTGCAGTGTCTTTTGTTGTGCTCTGTAACATGGCCGTACTGCTCATTGAAGGATGTTGGACATACAGTTTCTTAAGGCTGTTGCTGTTGTAATTTGCCCTTGCTTCCTGTTGCTGCTCAGGCACAGCAAGATGTTGCTGCTGCTGATACTGGCTTTATTTCTATGCTGCTATTGTTGGCTTCCTTTTACTACTACTGATGGCTTCATTTCCCTACTGCTGCTGCTGTCTTCCTTTTACTGCTGCTGTTGCTGGCTTCTTCACTTACTTGCAGCTGTTGCTGGCTCCTTCACTTACTTGCAGCTGTTGCTGCTCATTCGTTGCATGCAGTTGTTGCTGCTTTTCATTTACTGGCAGCTACTACTGCTCTCCATTTACTGGCAGCTGCTCATACAGGTGTCTGGCCCCCTCCCCCATCAATCAACACAAACAAAACTCACACATGTATCCCATAGATCCCCAAAATCTCTAAATATATGTACATACTCTCTCTTAACTATATATATATATATATATATATATATATATATATATATATATATATATATATATATATATATATATATATAACATATAGGTATAGCTATACATATACACTCATACATATAGATAACACACCCTTACATGTATATATACACATATAACCATATGTACATATATATAACATATATATAACATAACATAACATATATAGGTAGCTATTATGTATCTAGAAGTATCACTACATACATATATGATATATAGGTATATGATACACTAACACAATAAATATATATACATAACAATAAATATATATGAATACATTTATTATCCATGACTAAGAGTAATAGAATTTAGATCTAGAAATGCATCATAACAAACACGTGGAGTACATCGCACCCGTATCACACTAGATCTATAATACGCTAGCGACACGAGTCCACCACACAACCAAACGTACCCCGAAGGACACGAGCAAGTCTAATATATTATTTAAGAATAATACAAAGAGTCAATTATAACGCTACGTATCCGTGTCAAAATGTGACATACACCAAGTCCCGTGTCGGAGAAAAAAACCCCCAAATTAATAGGTATCACCAAATTATTGGGATACGACCTATACGTACCCAATTGTGGACACGATACTAGCCCCAAACACACAAGCACATGCCAAATTGATCTATAGGACCAATTGACACACACAACTAATGTCAATCTCGGAATTCCTCCAAAATTGACACAAAAAATACCATAACTTTCACAATAGGCCTCCTATGAACACAAAACCAAATCCTATGGGTAGCCTATGCACATGGATTGATTTTTCATGGTTAAATCTCAGATTTAGAACCTAAATTAAGGAAAAAAACTGAATTGTACCTATTGGGAGATGGATTCTAATAAAACCTCCAAATGTGATGAAATTGGCGTCACTGCGAGGTAGGTGCCTTGTTGCAGTCTTAAAGTAGCTCAAGTATTGACGGGGGAAAGTCTTCACGTCGAATGGGTTCAAGTTGAAGGACTTGTACTTGGGTGGGTATGACACATACCTCCACTCGCTGGTGTAGAAGCATAAAAAATACGCTGGATAGCTATACGCAGCATGTTCATACAGGGCAGCGTAAAAAGATGACCTCAGAGACATCAACTTGCAATAGAGCTTCTCCGCTGAGCACAGCATAAAATATAGGCTCAAGGACCATCAGCGTAGTGCATGGTATCCAGGCTGCTTCGGCGTAAAAGAGGTGCTTCATCGCCTATATGGCGTAAAACTCATCCGCTTTCAATGCAGCATTGAAGTGTACGAGGAACGCTTCGTATTCTTCGAAATAAACCTGTCAGATCATGCAATGAACCTGACGTCTGGACTCCTGACAAAGAGTACTGTACGATAACCCAAGCGACGGGTATCATGATGGCGCGACACTACAACCCAGGCTGTCATTTACTGTTATTTCTTTTGCGTAAACCACTCTTTCACATATGAAGGAATACGTCGCCTTGTTTTACACAGGCAGATGTGAGCTGTTTATGCTCCGCGGAAGACAAACAGCCTGCCACGTCAAAAGCTGCACTTCGTACAGGGCTCGAGGCACGTCTCTGCATTTAATGCACAGAGCGGTGACAGTTTCTCGAGGCACGTCTCTGCATTTGAAACGTCGAATACTGACAAATGCCTGAGGAACGTCTCTGCACTTGAGGCACAGAAGGGTGGCAGACCTTCAAACCATGCCTTCTTATTTAATGAGCAGGATAATGGCGGATCCCCATATTTAATGTAGGAGATTTGATTAAATGTCACCGAACTGTCGTTTAGTGGCATCCCCTTTGCGAAAACTACTCTTACGCATATAAGGGAATATGCTGTCTAAGTTTTACACTGGCAGACGTGAGCTTCTTACGCTCCACAGAAGGCAAACAGACCGCCACATCAGCAGTCACTCTTCGTACAGGATTCAAGGCGCGTATCTGCATTTAATGAACAGAATGATGGCAAATCTTAAAGACAGGCCTCTGCATTTAATGCGCGGGATGGGGGCAGATCTCTGCATTTAATGCAAGAGATTTGATTATATCTCCAAGAGTCATAATTTTGGCTAAAATGTCCACATCGTCTCGGCTTCTATGCCTTCTCGGCTTCTATGCCCACTCGGCTTCTACGCCTGCTCGGCTTCTATGCCCACTCGGCTTCTACGCCTCCTCGACCTCTATGACCACTCGGCTTCTACGCCCACTCGGCTTCTATGCCTACTTGGCTTCTATGCCTACTCGGCTTCTATGCCTACTTGGCTTCTATGCCATGGTGACAGTTATTTGGCTTCTACGCCAACCTCTTCTACACAAAGGATAACTATCTACGTGGCTTCTACGCCATGATCTTCGTAGCAGATATACGCGTTCTGTCCCTTAGTTGGACGCGCGTCACATGCTCACTCAAAAGGTCATTTATACGCAGGCATTGGTTATTTTAAACCGTCGTGTAAAAGGGTGATGTACTTTCCACTACTCGGTTTTTACGCCGACTGTGTGGTCACTGTCACTAAAAACTCTATAAATAGAGACCTCTATCAATGAGGAACAAGGTCGACAAATTGGAGAAAAAGAGGAGAGAGAGAGGAGAATCTAGAGCTCAGGCAAAGAGAAGGGATCGACGACTTTGGCATCGGGCATCCAACCTCTTTAGCAACCTTCGAAGCTGCTACCTGTCTTCCACGGTACTTCTTCAATATCGTGTGGTCCAAGGGCTAAAGTGATCGACTGTAGATCAGACACCTATAGCAATATTCACCCAGATTAAATAAATTATACTTAGAAATCCTCGTGTAGGATCAAATTTGTACAATCTTGTTTGTAAACATAAAAGAAGGGCGGGTCTTCACACAAAACCTCGTTTCCCGCATTCACTAAATCTTTTCTCGTTTATTATCCCAAAATAAGATGGCGACTCTGCTGGGGACATCTTTCTCTTCTGATGAGGAAGCTATTGCTCAACATGATGCGGTATCCGTGGGATCCGTGAAGAAGACACTGGTCGTCCAGTTCGACCAGTCGGCCTACGAAGACATGCTTCGAGCAGGGGGTAGCTCTCACTCCCTCTCTGTCCAAAGCAACAGGAAGCTGCGCAAGGTCTGGATGCCTAAGACATCCTCTGCCATTCCTGTGGACTCTCCGATATCTCCGACCAATGAGGTTGTAGCTTTGCTCCCTCCGTGCCCTGCGCGTAAAATTCAGTCGCCTGTCTCTGATAGGACCGACAAAACTTCTGGCAAAGCCTCAACGCTAACCCAGAAGTATAATCCGCACCTTGCGCGTAAAATTCAGTCGCCTGTCTCTGATAGGACCGACAAAACTTCTGGCAAAGCCTCAGCGCTAACCCAGAAGTATAATCCGTGCTCTGCGCGTAAAATTCAGTCTCCCGTCCCTGGCGGAATAGACGAAACTTCTGACAATGCCTCAGCGCTAGTCCAGGAGCCTAAATCGCGCTCTGCGCATAAATTTCAGTCTCCCGTCACTGGCGGAATAGACAGAATTTCTGATGATGCCTCAGCGCCAAATCAGGAATCACAAACGCGCTCCGCGCGTAAAAATGCATCTGTCTTCTGGGGAAAAGTAGATGATCCCTGTAAACTACGCAAGAGAAAGCATGCGGCGGACTACTCAACTTTATGACCTTTACGCCAGCACAGGAACAAGCGATCATCTTCTTCTATAGCTCCTACTGACCTGCGCAATTATCTTATCCAGAAGCGCAGGGAGAGGGGATCTTCCAGCATGTCTATTACACCTCCTAGCGAGCACTATTGTAATAGTCATAAGATTGTAATTAATTGTTGCTGTTCTGAAGCAAAACGGTCGGTGTTCGATCGATTGAGCTACTCTCCATCTTTCCAGGAGGAAGAGCCCACGCATGCATCTATGAACATGGCTTCACACGTACCTAGAGGAGGGTCAGGCTCAAGACGTCATCCCTCTAGAACTCCGAGCCGAAGGAGATTCAACATGCTCCTTAGGAACACCGAAGCTGGAGTGTTCCAAAACACTCGTTCAAGGTCGCAACATCCAGCTTCGTACTCTTCTGATTCTGAGGCCGGGGGTCGCCAGTCTCCCGAATCAGACGCCGAATATACTAATCTTTCAATGACACCCAGGGAAAGGGGAGTTTATGCCATTGGAGATGAACACGAGGAAGCTTCTCCATCCGGGAACACTGAACAGTGCATCACTATACTAGAGACGTCTCTGAAGGAAATATAATCCATGATGGAGAACATGCACCAAATGATGCAAACTCAACACGCAGCTGCCATGGCACCAGCATCGGCTCCTCCAACTCAGATACGCGTGGGGGTAGACTTGCCACCATCCAATATGGTCCAAAAGCCTGCTCTAGATGAGGAGTTAGCAGTTCTTTCGCTTCCTCACTCGGAGCGCGTATTACCTCCAACCGAGGTTGCGATACAATCAACTCCTCATCACTCTGTGGTCCCGCCACCGGCTGAAGATCCGATGCAGGCAGTACGAGAGTTAAAAGCCCAATTTGATGCCCTGAAGCACAAAGATCAGCTAAAGAAATTAGGAATCAACCAACCTTACCCAGCCATCTGGGAAGAGGTCCCTTTCCCTCCTAGATACAAACCACAGACTATGGCTTTGTTCAAGGGAAAATATCACCAAGTCAATACATGAACTACTTCAGCATGATGACAGTGTTGTTACAAGGGAACGACGCCCTCCTCACTCGGGTGTTCAAAGGCTGTCTCTCAGGAGTAGCTTACCAGTGGTACCGAAGTCTGGCGGACAACTGTATTACTTCTTTTGAAGACTTCAAGGCATTATTTTTCACGCGATTCTACGAGGGAGGAATGGACATGTCTATGTCCTCTCTCATCGAAGTCAGGCAGAAGGAAAAGGAGAATGTTCGCACTTTCATCGAACATTTTCGTCAAGCCACTCTGCAAATGCCTCCAGGAGTCCCAGACTCGGCGTTAGTCGACATCTGTAGGAAGAACCTTCTCCCCGTGATCTCGGTGTTCACAGGACCATATCAGTTCCGTGATTGGCCCTCGTTCATCATCTCAGTGGTAGCCGCAGAGGACAATAGTCAGAAGGCGCACGATAATGGCATCATGATCTCGGCCTCTGATAAAGGCAAGAGGTCATCTTCCAACATCGACCATCCTCGAGGTTCCAAGGGTAAAGAAGCTCTGGCAATCAACACGTCCAGGCAAAAGACGGTGGCTACCACGCAGACGAAGCCTGGGACTTCCAGGCCCATCGAGGTATACTCTTTCGACGACGATGATATTCCAAGCATATTCGAATGTCTCGTCAAAAATGGCAAGATTACCCTTCCCGAAGTAAGACGGCCCAATGAGGCCGGCAGTACCAACAACCCCAAGTACTGCATCTTCCATAGGTACATACACCACCCCACCAAGGCGTGTTATATACTGAAAAGGAAGATCCAGGAGCTGATCGATGCCAAGGCCATCACTTTGTGCAACAGCGAGAAGACGGTCACTGCCAACATGATCTCCCTGCAATTTGGCGATCTGCATCCCCAAGAAATCTCGGACGGTATTACGCCTATTTTCCGGACAAAGATGAACATCGTTAATCTCCCTCCAGCTAGAGGTCAAAATCATGACCTGCTACCACTAACTACCCAGCGAGGCGAGACTATGTGGGTTCATCCAGATCTGGTGCCAAAAATCGAGGAAGAGACTCAAGCTGCTAAAGCTAAGTCTAAAAAGAACTCAAAGCACAAACCGTGTCACATGATCACGGTACACTCGGTATCAGAAGACGAAGTCTTGGCTACTGGAACCCGTTCAGGAAAAGCCTACCTCCAGGACTATGGAGCCAGCCAGAAGGATGCATCGGCAGACGCTTCAGCTGCCAAGCCTTCAGAACCAGAATCCGTCGTACCAGAGGCCGGTCCTTCAAGACTAACTTCGGCGGACAAAGGGAAGCAAAAAGAAGTGCGCTTTGATAAACCTGTAAAAAACATTCAAAACAAAGGTTTAGAGAAGCCATACAACTTCGACATCCTAGCCCAACTGGCTAATACACCAGCTAGGCTGTCCATCTTCGAGCTACTCAGGCTCTCTCAGGATTGATGCAGGCGGATGCATACTTGACCCAGCTCAAGTCCCCTGACGAAGAACCCGTGGCGTGTCCTTAATGCCACAGTGTGATGGAGGTGATCCCAAACATCACTTTCACTCAAGACGACATGTTGTTGAAACATAACCGGCATGACAGACCCCTCTATTATACCGGGTACATCGATTCCATGGAGGTCGACCGGATACATATAGATCCGGGATCGTCGATCAGCATCATTCCTCGTAGTCTGCTCAGACCGCTGAGGATTCCTACCAGCGAATTGGCTTACACCACCACTACGATCGTAGGGTTCAACGCCGGAAGAAGTAAGCCGTTGGGGAAGATTCGCCTGAGGATCCAGATTGGCAACCTCAGATCTGTGGCTACATATTACGTCATCGATTCAGAGGTGTCCTAGAATATTTTGCTGGGTAGACCTTGGATCCACGACCACAGCATCGTTCCTTCAACTCTACACCAATGCTTCAAATATGTAGACGCCCGTGGAACAATACAAACGGAGATTACTGACCTGAACCCGTTCAAAGGAGTAGAATCCTACTACTCTGATGCCGTGTTGTACTCTCAAGACTGCATGGAAGAGGTGTCAGCCGAAGCAGAGAAGGAATCCCACTGGGAGCCAGAGCAACCCTCTGCCAAGCAACCTCTGTCAATCAAGGTGAAAGGACGGACTACTCGTCCAAAAGCCATAGAACCTGTGGCGATCCACCTGAACGAGACCAGATCAGGAAAAGGGGGTGATCCTCTAGTGATCACTTTGAACCAGAAGCCTCCTTCCTTGGTCATCAACCTCCGGCGCAGCAAACAACCGAGTGATGTAAATGCAACCAGGAACGAAGTTTCAGATGATAATAAACATCCTCTTTTCCAGTATATTAATGCCCAAATTCTGAATCAGGAATCCTCCCCCTACAACGATATAGAACCTATAGCGCAAAAATTCTTGGAAGCTATAGATTCCTATCAGCCGTATATATGGGAAGTGGCGTCATCATCCAATGTTACAACGACATACGGACCGCATAAGGATTCTATCTTCATTGTCCCGCCTACTTGCAGCAGTCATCATTCGATAGTCTTCGGCCGCATGCATAATGAACCGACGGTGCAAGAGGATTCTTTCGACGACGATGCCGGTAAAATGCAGGTTCACAGATACAGCCCGCAAGCTTTGAAGATCATGCAAAATATGGGTTATAACTTGAAGCTGGAACCGGGTCTCAACTACGGGAAAGGCAGACGAATGCTGCTACACGGCAATCCCTACTATCAACAAACTCGTTTTGGGTTAGGGTATACCACCTCCCTCACAGCTCCTGAGTCAAGCAAGGATATCTTTTCCTCCTCTCAAAATGACTCAGCACCCTCCGACTCATCTCATGCTCTCGAGCAAACATTATCAGCAAATATGGTAGTGACGGATTCCTTCGAATCAGACTAACAAGAATCCGAACCATTTGAGAATGACGCTTGGGCTTAGCAAATGGATACACAATGGAAGTTTCGCTTCGAGCAGAGAGAACCTCCCACTGAAGACGAAGTTATCCAGATTAACGTTGGGGATGAACTTTTGCCAAAGCCAATATTTATCAGTAACAATCTTTTCGAAGCAGAAAGGGAAGAAGTTATCCAGCTGATAAAAGAATATATCGACATCTTTGCGTGGAATTATAAGGACATGCCAGGCCTTGATCCAAAGGTAGCTACTCATAGGCTCAACATATTGCCTGATGCGAAGCCTGTGAAGCAACACCAATGCCGGTTCCGTCCGGATATAATGGACGCCATTGAAGCTGAAGTCAAGAAGTTGATAGCATGCGGCTTCATCCGAGAAGAACAATATCCCGGCTGGGTCGCCAATGTTATCCCGGTCATGAAGAAAAATGGGAAAATACGAGTCTGCATCGATTTCCGAGATCTAAACGCAGCCTGCCCCAAGGATGAGTTTCCTCTTCCCATCACGGACGTCATGATTGACAATACCAGCGATTTTGAACGTATGTCTTTCATGGACGGATTTTCAGGATACAATCAAATCAAGATGCATCCTGAAGACGAGAAGCACACTGCCTTCCGGACACCACTGGGAGTATATTGTTATACGGTCATGCCCTTCGAATTGAAGAATGCTGGGGCTACGTACCAACGGGCTATGAGTAACATATTCCATGAGCATTTACGCAAGACAGTGGAGTATTACGTGGACGACGTAGCTGTCAAAAGCCGCCTCAAGGATCATCACATCCAAGACTTGAAGACAGTATTTGAATTGATGCGCCAACATCAACTCAAAATGAATCCTACAAAGTCCTTTCTGGGTGTATCTAGTGGCAAATTTCTGGGATTTGTCATTACCGCCAAAGGCATTCAAGTGGACCCTGATAAAGTCAAGGCCATCTTAGAAATGCGACCGCCCCGCAATCTGAGGGAACTCAGGGGATTTCAAGGCCGTCTGGCTTATATCCGGAGATTCATATCCAACCTCTCCGGGAGATGCCAACCTTTTTCGCGCCTCATGAAGAAAGGTGTATCCTTCGTATGGGACGAAGCCTGTCAGCAAGCGTTCGGTGATATCAAGCGCTACCTCACCAGTCCGCCAGTTCTGGTGCCTCCTGTCATGGAAAGACCATTCGTGCTGTATGTTCGAGCGATGGATCATTCTCTGGGAGCGCTTCTCGCACAAAAGAACGAGATGGGTCACGAGCAGGCTATCTACTACCTCAGCAGGATGATGGTCGGAGCCGAACATCGGTACAATCCAGTGGAGAAAGAATGCTTGGCTCTGATATTTGCTATCCAGAAGATGCGACACTATGTCACAGGCCAAACCATTCACATCATCTCCAGGATCAATCCTCTTCGGGTACTGATGAACAAGCCGAGTGTTCTTAATTCCTGACTCGCGACTTGGGCGATATTATTAACACCGTATAACATGGTGTACGTCCCCCAGAAGTCCGTCAAGGGCCAAGCACTGGCTGACTTCCTAACTGCTCATCCAATCCCGGAGGCCTCTAAGCTGTACGAGGACATACCCGACGAATTTGCAGAATGTAATTCCGCAATGGAGAGTGATACATGGCAATTATTCTTCGATGGCGCCTCCAGAACCGGTCCCAGGGGAAACATGGTCTCAGGAGTAGGAATTGTCCTGGTTACTCCTGATAAGCTCATCATCTACCGAGCATATTCTCTTAGTGAGCCCTGTTCCAACAATGTGGCAGAGTACAACGCTCTACTAATCGGCCTCCAAGTCGCTAAAGAATTGGGCGTCAAATCTCTGGAAGCTTTCGGTGATTCTCTGCTGATCGTCAATCAAGTCAGAGGAATATATGAAGTCCGGAATCCAGACCTTATCCCCTATCATAGAGCAACGGTCGAGATAGCCATGACATTCAAAGGTTTCTTCCTAGAGCATGTACCTCGATCTCCAAATCTGGAAGCTGATGCCCTAGCCAGTCTAGCTGCAGATTTGGCTACCCCTATAAGAAGGCAGAATTCGGTAATCCTTCTTAACAGAGACTTATTCTGTGTAAAAAACAACTTTCACATTGAATGCAGCCATGCTGTGAACACAGATCCTCCCAGGAGAGACTGGAGAAGTCCCTTCATAGATTTTGTAGCATACGGAATCTTGCCAAAGGATCCTAAAGAAGCGGTATTCGTCAAAAGACGATCATTACGCTTCTATTTCGATGCATCATCACAATGTCTATATCGCCGGTCTTATGACGGACTATTATTACGATGTCTCCCTTGTGATAAAGCACAGCGGATTATCCGCGAAGCCCACGACGGTGTATGCGGAGCGCATTAACCCGGTCCTAAGCTACAGGATCGCATCAGGAGAATGGACTATTACTGGCCTACTATGATCACAGACGCAATAAAGTATGCAAGACAATGCAGAGCCGGTCAGGTCCATGCAGACTTTATTCATCAACCTCCCGAATATCTATATCCTACGGTTGCGTCCTGGCCTTTCGAAGCATGGGGTATGGATATCATTGGTCCTATTCACCCATCTTCTTCCAGAGGTCACCAGTTCATACTGGCCATCACGGATTATTTCTCCAAATGGGCGGAAGCAATCCCTCTTGCTGAGGTGAAGGCATCTAATGTGATCAGCTTCATCAAGCATCATGTCATTTATCGCTTCGGGATACCCCGAAGGATAATCCATGACAATGGACCGCAGTTCATCAGCCAAGCGTTTCATCGATTTTACGATAAAAATCGGATACAGAATGTCGCCTCTACGGCATATAATCCTGCTGCTAATGGTTTGGCGGAAGCTTTCAACAAAACCATTATCAAGCTCTTGAAGAAGTTCGTCTCTTCGAACAAAAGGGATTGGAATGAGAAACTAGGAGAATGTCTCTGGGCATACCGCACAACGGTACAGGCACCAACAGGTTGTACCCCATTCTCATTAGTCTATGGGAGTGAAGCAGTTCTCCCCATCGAGATCCAAATTTCGTCACTCAGGATAGCCGTGGCTAATGAGCTGACTCAAGAAAAGAATGACCAATTAAGGCTTCAAGAGCTAGAAGGATTAGACGAGAAATGCCTCCAAGCTCAACAGCGCATCGCGCTCTACCAAGCACACATTTCCAAGGCTTTTAATCAAAAAGTGAAGGAAAGGGTGTTCAAAGTCGTCGAGCTAGTCTTGGCTGTGAGAAGGCCGATGATTCTCACTCACAGAAGTAAGGGCAAATTCTAACCCAAATGGGAAGGCCCTTATGTGATCGAGACGACGTTCTCAAACGGCGCTTACAGGTTAGCCCAGCCCAATGGACGCCTACTAATGGCTCCTATCAATGGCAAATTCCTAAAAAGGTACTATGCTTAACCTCCTCTGCTTAAGTGGAATATGGCAAAAACCTCATTCTGACAAAACTACTTTCAAAGCAAAACCAGTGGGATCGTATTCTATCATGTTCATATAACCTCTGAATAGATGTATCCTACTAAAACTTACCGAGAGTATATCACGTCCATATTACCTCTGATATCACTTTTACCCCAAACCTGTCATTTACACTCCGAAATGATGGGTCCACAAAGTCAGATGAAAGCCTCTTTATTTTTCCCAAAAAAGGAGCAGAAGTACATTGAAAAGCAAAAGCAAAAGCAAAAGTACATCATTTTGGGGGAGCGGTCAGGTCGCGAAGCTGCTGCGCCAGTGCAGCCATCCTCTCAGTCCTGGAGTCCAAGACATCATGGCGAGCCCGCTCCAGTCGTGCCTCATCATTGCTCATGAGGGACAGTTCGGCTCTAGCCCAAAGAAAACCAGCACGGGCGACATCTGCACGTGCCAAGTTCTGTTGTGCTACGCCTAATCGGCTATCCACCACAACTAGAGCTTCCGACGACTAAGAAGCCCACTCTTTTGCCTGAGCTAGTTTCGTTTCCAGCCTGAGGACCCTTGCTACATTCCCCTCGTGCTCGGCCTGGCACTTCATTTTAAGAGCAGTGATCTCCTCCAAGACGGCTTTTCCTTCATCCATCTCCCGCTCATGTGTCTGGATGGATTTATTTACGCCTGCCATCTGTTTGGCAAGTCGCGCAGTCATGGAGTCGTATCTAGCCTGGACCAGACCTTCAACATTGTCTTGAGCTAGCTGCAAGTATTCGTTAATGGGTTGCTTCAAACCATTAACTATCTCCTCCAGCGTTTCAGCTAGCCCAGTGTCGTCAAATTCTCGGATCGGCATTATCGCCGACTGAGAGGACCTCTTCAGCGACGCAAAGCTCAAATTCTTTGCCAACACCCTTGATATTAACATTTTTAAAGTGGTATAGAAGATATCAGTGTACTGCCCAATCAGCACAGCTAGATCCGGTTGGACGCTGGGGGTGGCCTCGACATTGGCGAATCGCCCTCCGATAACAACCGCAGACGAGGTTGCCACGGCCGTCGCCTCAACGGGTGGTGCGACGAAAGAAGAAGCGCCAACACCGGACGAAGATACCAGCGTACTCGAAGGAGGCATTGTCGCAATGACAAGCTCGTCCTCCTCCTGAGATATCGAAATCTCGTCGACAAGCGAGCCGGCACCCGAAGAGACTTCCTCTTCAAAATTAGCCACCTCCGTGTCGCCGCCAGGTCCTGACACAGAGCTGAAGGGCGCATCTACACTGCCCTCCCCGAAGAGGTCTTACCCTGAAAAGTGGACGAAAGAAAGTTAATATCAGCATAATGTTAACTTTCCTAAAAGAAAAGGCGTGAAGACGACATTTACCCAGGGCCGACGACATATATGTCGCATCTGCAGCCTGTACAGCTAAATTATTCCTTAATGATGCTAGGCAAGCTATTATACCTGGAGAAGGGGGTGCTCTAAGAAGCACCGGCGAATGCTCTTCCAGGTCGTCGTCAAATTCCGACTGAGGCTCATCGGCTGGAATCTTGCCAGATGCACTGGAAGACACGGTAGGAGTCTCTCCCGATGCCGATCCGCATAAAGGTATTCTCCGCCCCGAAGGCGACCTCGTTCCACTACCTGAAGCAGTAGCAGCGACGGCAGCCTCCAGCAGAGATTCTCTGGCATCACCAGCCGGGACATTAGAGGGTCCCTCTCTAAAAGGCGAGGAACCCCCAATCAAAGAATCATCCCCAACATGGGGAGATGTAAGCTCACTTCCAGGAGCCTCAACACCAAGGATCCGGAGAGGACGATTAACCATCTTCTTCTTCCTCTTTCGAGGGGAAGTCTCCTTCGGAGTCGGAGCCCTTCGCTTCCCAGAAATTACCAAACGGCCTGCAGGCAGAGGAACTTCACCCCTCGATACCGCCACCAGAGGCTCATCGGGATTAACAAACTCCTCACCCTCGTCAGAAGAGACCAAGGGGACTTCTACTCGTCCCCAAGACTTGGAAGAGGGCACCCGAAAACTTCCATGCATGTCAAAATTGTGATGGAAGGTGTTCGTTGCCACATAGAATTGGGCATACGAATGCAGGATGCGCAGCTCCGTGGAGAGTGTAATGACCGGAACAGTAAAAATTGCTCCAGTGCAACCCATAAGGAAATATCGCCAGCCTCTCGCTCTATCAATGAGTCCACCCCTGGACCGGAAGCTGGTAGAGGTGTTGCCCACATGAAACTGATCATACCCAAACTGCCTGGCAAACCGACTAGGCATGTAGGGCTCCAAGAAGCAATGATCTTCGCTTCTGTACAACAGATGGGATGGTCTGATACAGACTAACCAATTAAAGCTTCGGGAGAAAGAATGGTCTTCTCTCTACCGGAATCTTTAAGCCTAATCCCCGATTGATTGCGATGTACAGAGGGGACAGTGCAGAAGAGCTTCCAGCTGTGACTGAGGCCCAGTGCCCGCCGACAGTCTAGAACCGTGGTCACATTCCAGGAAGACTTCTGGTAGTTCAACAGGAAACTAGTCCCCGAACTACTGCCGGAGCCGGGAGACATAACACTGGGGTTATGAAGAATTAACCATCCCATCAGATACAAGTATGGTAATTCTATCCTGGGAAAGCTATCACACCGAGTTTTATCGGCGAGCAGTCCGTCAGTCATGGCCCTCAGGCCGGCTTGAATACGACACACCATGGCAGGGAGCAAGCCCAGTCTTGCCCCAAACACCAGACGCACTGCAGGCCATAGCGTGTTGCGGTGAATGCAGTTCGCAGATGCAATACCAGGTACCACCACTCGGCGCAGCCATATGGAGAGGAAGCCAGCCAGATGAGCTTCCCTGGACAGAGGCCTGAGGCAGTGCCTCAAATAACTATAGGCCTTAGTGCCTACAGGATACTGTCCGATCCTTTCATCGAGGAACAAGTCCGGAGCCCCAGCATCCACTATGAGATCGTCGACTACCTGAGCATTAAGCACGCTCAGAGGATTCACAAGCAGATCCTTGCCCTCCAATACCTTCTCCGGCTTAGCAGTCCTGGACCGGTGAAAGAAGAGGTAGGACGTCCATTTGTTGATGTGAGCCAAATCTGAGGGCTCATCATAAAAAGTGGTGCAGGCGAGGTAGTGGCACATCAGCTCCTGATAGACCTCCACTACCCGAGAGTCTGAATCCCCTAGCTTCCGGTTCGTGGGAACATACTCTTCATACGGAGTATCCCCCATCGGCAGTCTCGAGATCTCTGCCATCTCATGAAAGGCCAATCCCAACTCCCCCAGTAGAGTGGCGAAGGTCCCGGTGAGCGAAATATATCGCTCCATCAGCGCCAGGAATAGGTTGGGGTTAGGAGGTAACCCAACACTGGTAGCACTCACAGCTGCAAACAGACCAATATTTTCCAACTCGGTCTGGAAATGCTTCAAGGCCCAATCAACTAAGTGAGCCCATTGAAGGTTTGAAGGGGTGATCCACCCACTGCACCGAGGGTTCACCTTAGGGTATACTCCCCCGTGCCCCATAAAATCATTACAGAAAGTCGGTAATTGGACCGGCTGGATCACCAAGCTGTCTTCACTCGAGATACTGCCCGGTTACAGTCCCCTGAACACCGTCACATTGCCAGTAGGCCGGCTGACAAACGACCCTTGGTCAACTCCTTTCAAATGAAAGATCTTCCCCGGCCTGCCGTGAAGATCGGGAGCCAGCGTCCACGACATCTTCCTGGGATGTGTGGCATGGAAGAACGCCGAGAGGGGATAGTCTCTTGGCATCTTGGGCAGATACAAAACCAAGCTCCCGGAAGGGAAAGCCCAGAGTTCTCTCTTGGGCTTCGTCTGGGACTGCTTGTCAATCATGTCCCCGAAAAGGAAGGCCGGCTTTATGTATTGGTCCCGTCTATATAAGTTAGGGGCTCCCCATTGATCAGGTTCAGCAGCGTTCGCTCGCCCTGAGCCGATATCAGAATCTCCCTTCCTTCAGGATACTGCGGCCCGGAGATAGGAAATTTTACGTGTGACAGATCCTCCAGATAGTTGGAGTGCAACATCCCTGCGGCAGAACCCATCACATCGGCTAGCGGAGACACCTGCAAGTCAACTGCAAGAATGCAAAAAAAATACGTCAGTTCCCATAAACTAGATATTACAGATCTTGCAGCATACGCAGCATACGGTCTGTGTTTTACGCTGGACTGATAAATTAAAGTATTACGCCAGAATCTTTGTCCAGAGGCGTAACACTCAAATTTTATACGCCAACTTTCGACAGTCGAAGCTCTCACGCCGGACTGCGAAAATATGGAGTTTTTGCGCTGACACATTAGAAATATGGGCATAAAATATAAAGCGTCTCTGTGCATCATCTTCCTCAAAGAGGCTATTAGCACAGGAGACGACCTAGCTCGGTCACGTACAATGTGTGCGAAGGATTTTTAGTCATTCTTCTTCATCCCAAAATGCTCTACCTTTTAGGCCGGGTGCACTGCTCGTCGGCGGGATACTTCGCTCAGAAGGAAGTTCGCCTTGCCCGACCGAAGAAGCTCTCACTTGAGCAGAAAAATGAGAAGAAGAATCAACCTTCTTTCCCTTAGTGGAGGAGGATTGTTTCGAGGCCATTACTGGAAACTTCGAAATCTCAGAGAAGAAACGAAGAAGAACTCGAACAGACGAAGGCTTTCTTTCGCAGAAGATGGATGAAAAGTTTTTCTCTCAGAAACTTGGGGTATATATAGAGTTCGGATGGACTCCTCGAATCCCGAACCAAATCTCCTAATTAATACTCGGTTATGATTAGGTACTACGTCAGCCTATTCACTCAGAGAAAGCGGACAGTCAGCGAATTCGAAAAGTTTTCGTGCGAGGAAGATTCACGGTTCTTACGCTAAGGGGCTTTTTACGCTCGACAGCTACGGATCTACGGTTTTACGCTCACAGGCTAAAAGTCTATGGTTTTACGCCCGGATGCCTTTGTGCTCGGTAGCTTTTATGCTCGAGAGACTACAAACCTACGACTTCACGCTCAGGAACTACAAATCTATGATCTCACGCTCGGTGGCTTTTTACGCTCAGAGGCAACAGATCCATGACTTCACTCTCGAAAGATTTTCTTTTCAGAAGCTATAAATCTACAGTTCTGCACCAAGGAGTTTTCTACGCTCGATAGCTGCAAATCTACGGTTTTACGTTCTAATGGCTACAAGTCTATGGTTTTACGCCCTGATGCCTTTGTGCTCAGTAGCTTTTATGCTCGAGAGGCTACAAACCTACGACTTCACGCTCAGGAACTACAGGTCTATGATTTCACGCTTCACGACTTTTCGCACATCTGAAAGATGCACAGGCCAGTACAGTACATCTGAACAATTTTCAAGGCGATCAATTACAGGAGTTCATACAAAAGATACTCCTTCTTGACCTCAAGATACCCCAAGTACCCGAAGCATACAGAGTTTAACATTGAAAATTACTCTTCTTCGTGGGTCGATTCGAAGTTCATCCAGAATCAAGTCTGAATATTTTGTCTACAAAATTAAGATGGTGACTCAGTTTAACAGCCAGTTCTCGCCCTGTACCAAGGGATTTTCGAGAAATCACTCTTGAAGACGACGGTCTGAACAAAAATTCTGTTTATCAGAAGTAAAAGAACAGTTCAGAATTCTACATGGTTCCTAAACAGCAGGACGGTTCGAACACTCGACTGCTAAACGGCTTTCTGCGCATCCTTAGTTATGCGTAAAAGATAGGACATAACCTAGCGCTCTTTCTATACAGAGTCAGCGTAAAGAATCAGACGTGTCGAAGCTACACATATTCAGACTTCACAGCAAAGTATGACAACATGATCATATGCAAAGAAGAAGACGATCTTATTAAAATTAAAATCATGATTACATATGAGGGAAATCCAGTCTACAAGGTTTTTTTCCATTTTTTGTGGTTACATATAAGAGAAATCCCGTCTGCAACAAAGGGCTTCCTCATCGTCGTCTGAAGATCGCACCCATAATCTGTCCTGCCAGGTTCTCGTATTGGTGAAGATCTTCCTCTTCTTCCATGGCAGTTCATCGACATCCACAGTCGATGAACAAGAAGATGATCAGTGGCACAAGGATGCAGAACTGGGCATAGACCCATACTGTCAACAGAAGAAAAGCAGAGTAACTCTGCTTTCTTACATCCCGCGCCACGGAGGTAACGAGAGAAGGTACCGCTTGCAAGCGACATGGCAAAATACGACCCTTCTTCTCTCCCGAAGAACCACCATACAAAGATGCTGATTATCCCGAGCAAAGGAGGCTATGATATCCTTCAATGATCCATCGTTACAGAGGACATTTGCTCGAAGACGCCATCTTTTTCGGTTCCTTACATGCTGGAAGAGCATGATCTCCTTCTTCCTCAAGTCGACCCGACGAACTCCGGCCATCATCTCTGTGTAGTGAAGGAAGTATGGGAAGAACAGGAGAACTCCTCAGCCTTTTTATAGGCGAAAAAGAGCATCGATCCCCAATAACTCTGCCATAAAGTCAGCCATGAAAGAACGTGTCAGGCTTGACCGTTTTAGGCTCCACTCAGAGCATTTTGAGTTACGAGGAACGGTTCATGCTTCATTCAAAGCGTTTCAAATTATGAGTAATTTAAAAGCTTTGAAGGGGGTCTTGTAGAAGCATGAAAAATATGTTGGATAGCTATACGCAGCATGTTCATACAGGGCAGCGTAAAAAGATGACCTCAGAGACATCAACTTGCAACAGAGCTTCTCCGCTGAGCACAGCATAAAATATAGGCTCAAGGTCCATCAGCGTAGCGCAAGGTATCCAGGCTGCTTCGGCGTAAAAGAGGTGCTTCATCGCCTATATGGCGTAAAACTCATCCGCTTTCAATACAGCATTGAAGTGTACGAGGAACACTTCGTATTCTTCGAAATGAACCTGTCAGATTATGCAATGAACCTGACATCTGGACTCTTGACAAAGAGTACTGCACGATAACCCAAGCGACGGGTATCATGATGGCATGGCACTGCAACCCAGGCTGCCATTACTGCCATTTCCTTTGCGTAAACTACTCTTTCACATACGAAGGAATATGCCGCCTTGTTTTACACAGGCAGATGTGAGCTGTTTACGCTCCGCGGAAGACAAACAGCCTGCCACATCAAAAGCTGTACTTCGTACAGGGCTCGAGGCACGTCTCTGCATTTAATGCACAGAGCGGTGACAGTTTCTCGAGGCACATCTCTGCATTTGAAGCGCCGAATACTGACAGATGCCTGAGGCACGTCTCTGCACTTGAGGCACAGAAGGGTGGCAGACCTTCAAACCATGCCTCCTTATTTAATGAGCAGGATAATGGCCGATCCCCGTATTTAATGCAGGAGATTTGATTAAATGTCACCGAACTGTCGTTTAGTGGCATCCCCTTTGCGTAAACTACTCTTACGCATATAAGGGAATACGCTGTCCAAGTTTTACACTGGCAGACGTGAGCTTCTTACGCTCCGCAGAAGGCAAACAGACTGCCACATCAGCAGTCACTCTTCGTACAGGATTCGAGGCGCGTATTTGTATTTAATGAGCAGAATGATGGCAAATCTTAAAGACAGGCCTCTGCATTTAATGCACGGGATGGGGGCAGATCTCTGCATTTAATGCAAGAGATTTGATTATATCTCCAAGAGCCGTAAATCCGGCTAAAACGTCCACATCGTCTCGGCTTCTACGCCTGCTCGGCTTCTATGCCCACTCGACTTCTATGCCCACTCGGCTTCTACGCCTCCTCAGCCTCTATGACCACTCGGCTTCTATGCCCACTCGGCTTCTATGCCTACTTGGCTTCTATGCCTACTTGGCTTCTATGCCATGGTGACAGTCATTTGGCTTCTACGCCAACCTCTTCTACACAAGGGATAACTACCTACGTGGCTTCTACGTCGTGATCTTCATAGCAGATATACGCGTTCTGTCCCTTAGTTGGACGCGCGTCACATGCTCACTCAAAAGGTCATTTATACGCAGGCATTGGTTATTTTAAACCGTCGTATAAAAGGGTGCTGTACTTTCCACTACTCGGTTTCTACGCCAACTGTGTGGTCACTGTCACTAAAAACTCTATAAATAGAGACCTCTATCAATGAGGAACAAGGTCGACAAATTGGAGAAAAAGAGGAGAGAGAGAGAGAGAGAGAGGAGAATCCAGAGCTCAGGCAAAGAGAAGGGATCGACGACTTTGGCATCGGGCATCCAACCTCTTTAGCAACCTTCGAAGCTGCTACCTGTCTTCCACGGCACTTCTTCAACATTGTGTGGTCCAAGGGCTAAAGTGATCGACTGCAGATCAGACACCTATAGCAATATTCACCCAGATTAAATAAATTGTACTTAGAAATCCTCGTGTAGGATCAAATTTGTACAATCTTGTTTGTAAACATAAAAGAAGGGCGGGTCTTCGCACAAGACCTCGTTTCCCGCATTCACCAAATCTTTTCTCGTTTATTATCCCAAAACAGCTGGGGTATGGTTGTTGTATCCCGAGCTCACGCAGTGAGTCTCCGCTGCCCATGGAATCTAGGCGAGCCCGGAGTTTCCGGACTTCCCTCATTGCTTCTCTGGCTTTGTCTCCGACGGAAGGGAAAGATGATCTAGGCAGAGGGTAATTTCTGCTTATGGGCGGAGCGGTTGCATCAGAATCCGCATTGGTCCCAGGGTCCAAGCTTGCCTGTGTCATGACCCATACCCGGTGTAGGGGCACGAGTAATAAACAACGTCTAGCCTACGTCGTAGCATCAGCGATAGAACACTATTTGGGTAAACTATTTATCAAGCAATAATGATCATCAAGATATATAATGCTACCAATGAAGTATAAATACTCAATCACAGATCTATAAGATAGAACAATCGCATAAATCTGATATAAAGAACTGAAGAGTCAATACAACTCATAAGACAAATAATATCCGATGAGTCATCTAATAATAAGAAATACTAATATCAAATGCTGGAGAAAATCCAGTACAATAAACCTATCTACTGAGCTACAGGTACTGGGTTATCTATCTCAACCGGGATGAGACCCTCCTAAGCCAAAGTCTCTGACTTTAAGCCAACTACGTCCTGAGGCCCGTAGTGAGTGGGATACCACTCCTTAATGTCATCTGGGAAAAATATATTCAGTCAGAAAATGAGCAAAGTACACCTCTAATAGCAGTTCCAATGAGTGATATAAACTATGTAACAGTAAATACAGCGAATATACAAGATACAATATACAGGTATAATAGATATGCAAAATAGGAATACTGGAATTAAATACAAGAATGAGCATCATAAATATGAGCAAGAAATAATACTACTATGTGAGTGAGTACCAGCTTCAACATGTGATCAGCTTGGGAACTTACACAAGGATTAGGGCCTGGTTAATCAAATATAAGGTGTATGATCAACACTCACAGTGACATGCACAAGGAGGGTATGATCTGTCACGCCCCAGTCCTAAAATACGCAGGACTAGGATACGTAAGCATGCCAGCCGCATGTATATGGCGACTCCAATATATGGAAACCATAACACATGCGTATGTTGTATCATGAATGATAAATCCACAAGTGGTAAAACTATCACAAGTCACGTGGTATAATCTAAATCTCATCCACAGAAATCATATATATATATATATATATATATATATATATATATATATATATATATATATATATATATATATATATATATATATATATATATATATATAAAGAACCAATATCTATGAAACTATAGTTCAATAATAAGTATCTCAAGATGACAGTCGGATGGAAATAAATCCACTGTCGAACTAGAATATAAAAACAACACAACAATATAAGTACAACAACTCCCAACCACTGAGACTCGAAGAGAAGACCTGCTCGAAATATAAGTAACCAGTCCGGATCTGCGCTCCTGCGAATACTCATGAACATCTACACCTGGAAAGGGACCAGGTCCTCAGAGGGACATAACAAGATACATAGAAGCATGCCATAAATTAAATACTGAGTAAATAAAAGGGGTGCGCTAACCATCTAAGTGAAATACAATTTGAGGACAACTTTGAGTGTATGAGAAAGTGTAGGCTAGACACATGCTGACGTAATTCATCAATCATGACAACTGGCTAGTATATGCCACATATGCCCCCAATACAAGGGCATTGTAATATAATAATATCCATACCGCTCCAAAGAACATGGAAGCTGCATAGTATATAACGTCCATATCGCTCCGAAGAACGTAGAATCTGCATAGTATATAACGTCCATATCGCTCCGAAGAACGTAGAATCTGTATAGTATATAACGTCCATATCGCTCCATCGAGCATGGAATCTGCATAAAGGAAGTGGGTGTCCCATAAGCCTACTAGTTGTCCTTCCCGCCCAATGATCTATGCATGTCGTATCCACAACACGCCTTAGCTACTACGCCGAGGCGTCGTAACTCTGGCTCATAGTCTATCGTTAGAACAATGGCCCAACCTTTCAACCAAACAAGGACAATGATTGGACCATCGTACCACGATAGTCTATGCTCCGACTACTAATAACTGCTAAGTCTTCTAACATGCATTGCTAATAACAGTTATTCCCTATCCGTCGTACGCCTACACATACAGGTGGCCAACCGCATACGCAAGTCCGTGCCCTACATGAGACTCACAACACGTGTAAGAAATATGTCAAGGCCTGGGGAGTCATACCGATAACTCCATAACTTTATGTGGGTCTACTAGACACTAGGTCAGACACAAGTCCTAACGTCAACGCATTCGTTGACTGCACCCGAGTCTCTCTCGGATGCGCACAGTTATATAATCTAAAATAATAAACATGCAACTAAATATATAACTGAATTTAAACAGTAAAACAAAGGCAAGGTATACTTGCCTGGCAAGAAAGCTGCGAAGTACTAATAATCTGCTCCGAAGTCGCGCAGAACAATTCGATAGGTCCCGGGTCGTTTCCTCGAGTTTCGTGTACACCAAACACAGTTCCTAACATGTTATGAGAATATGCTACAATAACATTTAATACATAAGAATACTTAATTCACCTTTATTGTTTAATTGACTAGGATAACATAGTACATATATACATATATATGTACATAAATACATAATAATCATAAACACATAAATAAAATATGTATGTACATATATATATATATATATATATATTTAAATGAACATATATATATATATAGATATACATAATAATATAACACATATACCTATACATATACATATAAGACATAAAATAACAACATATATACATAACTATATACATAAATATGTATATACATAAAATATACATTTTAAATATACATATGTATATATATACATAAACCCAATATAATACATATATTTATACATATACATTACATAGTATATATACATAGATATACATAATAAATAAAAATTGAATTTACATACAATATAATTAATAACATATATACACTATATATATATATATATATATATATATATATATATATATATATATATATATATATATATATATAACTAATTATACATTTATATACATTAATATACATATATACACAAATACACATATATATATACAATATACACCAATATACACTATATACAAATATATATAATATATATACATTATATATATACGTACCTTGTTGTGTCGTGTCCGGGGGGTGTCCGCCGTACAGGGAGGTCGTCAGCGGCGAGGGACGGAGCTCTAGTGCCTACAGGTCGGCAGGGGGTGCGGGTTGCAGCAGCAATGGTAGCAGCGGCTCTGGCAGCAACAGTGCAGCCGCTCCTGGTGGCGGCCGATAGGTCATGGGGGCCGGTGGTGATGGTGTGTGTGTCGGCGGTCAGGGGGTGGTGACGAGGGCGGCGGTGGTCGGCTATGGGGGTACGGGTGGTGGTGATGATGGAGTTGGGGATGGTGATGATGGAGTCGGTGCGGGTGGTGGTTGCGGGTGGCAGTGGCGATCGTTCAGGTGGTAGTGATGGCGAGGGAGACGGCACGGACGGTGGTGAAGACGGTGGTAGTGGTGGTTGGCTGTGGTGGCCGGTAGAGGGGAGTCGGGGGTCGGGTGGGGTGATGTTGGTGATGGTGGCTGCTGGTGGGGGTGCAGAGGCGGGAGGTCGGAGGGGGAGTCCGGTGTGTGGTGGCCGAAGGCGGAGGTGGCGGTGGTTGGCTGAGGGAGGAGGTCGGGGTGATGGGGTGTGGTGGTGGTTAGTTATTTTTCTAGGGTTTTGGTTTTTGAGAAATAAGGAAAAAGGTATGAAGAGTTGTATTTATACACATGTAAGGGGGTTGGTTTGACCTAGAAAAATTTGACTTGGTCAACATCCTCTTGGGTTGGGCCTTGGGCTCACATGGGGATGTTTGGAGGGCCATAAATTATATTGTTTAATGCAATGGCTAGGATTAAAATAAAGGGAGCGATGTTATACGTTTGCACATTTCAAAATTTTATAGAAAAATTTCTATGAAGGAGAAAATTGGATTTCTTCATGTATTGTCCAATAGGGTGGTCACCTTAATGCATTTTTGCATAAAAGTGCCCAACAATTGGAAAATTGCACAAGGATGGAAATTGGGTTAAATTAATTAAAATTAATGCGTGCGGTGTTCTAGAATTAATTTAAAGTACATGGGGATAAAATTAGGTGGGACACAAGTATTGTGGACATAGAGGGCTCAGAGTAGAATTTTATCATAAGTTAGGTTGTACGAAACGGGTCAAGATTGTGTCTCCAATTTCGATTGGAACGCACAAGGATGCAAAGTTAGAATTATTTAGAATTTAATAATAACGTCTGCGACGAATGCTGTGAGACTAAAATATAGCATAAAAAGCATGATTATAAGTTACACAAAGGTCAGAATGGTATGCGGGCACGTCTAAGACAAGGTTATGAAATTTGTAGGAAGGCAATGGCTAGTGAGGTGCTCCAATTATCGAAGCAACTGTAAGGTGCACTAAGTGATCTAAACATTGTATAATTAAATTAAAAGTCGTGTCCTATTTCCAATTGGATACAAACTATCCCTAGTTTCTCTATCTATGCCAAGTAGACCTAATTTTGGGTGAGGGGGTTTATATGATCACATATCTACACTAGCACTCCCTGCCCCGACTGGTATAGTAGATCCAACTATGGTACGTTATGACACGGGATTTACTGGGTAGGTAGCTAGTCTCCCCAAGAATCAATGTATGTACATGTACAAGAAGAACGAGGAATAAGGCGTGCACAAGATACACTATAAATACCAAAGAATAATATCTTATGAAGAGATCCGGATATACCAATCCGTGTAACCATCGTATCAAAAAATCAAGGATATATATACTAAATACAAGAAACAAAGGGGATATCATAAATAAGAAACTATCAGAGAATGTACTTGTCTGAAATCTGGTAAACAATATCAAAGATGTCTGAAACGGTACCTCGGAGACCTAAATATGGAAAATTACATCAATACAAGGTTTTGGATTAAAAATAAGTTAAAGTAATCAAATTCTAGGTCATAAAGCCATTTCTAGGTTAAACTAGGTCAACTCTAGGTCAAACTTGGTCAAACTAGCTATTTCTATGTTGTATGAGTCCATCTCTAAGATATTGGTTCCACACACTATGTTACTAGGCTATACTAGCTATATTAGGATACTAGAGTACCAACACTATACCGTATCATTAGATACGTAATATATATCTATAAAAATATTCTATAAGTTATATAACTATACTACATACTAGTATCCCAAGCTAAACTAATACTAAGTGGATACCTTGGCTTTGAGCCAACTCGGTATCACACCTACCTACCCATCCGGTATTCAATACCCATACCCCAGGATACCTCAACTCTCATTACCTTAGTATAACTCAAGGTAAACTAGAAATAATATTAACCAATACTAATACTTATGCTAACTAGTGTATATATATATACCCTCATATATATACTAACTCATATATATATATATATATATATATATATATATATATATAACAATATTAACTAACTTAACTTTAACTGATACATACATATAACTAACTGTTAAGCAACTAACTGATATCAATCCATCTTCTCAACTCACACACACCACAATACCTTAACTGCTACTGCTACCTAATCTCTAATGCACAGTTGTGCTACACTCAACATAGTTTAACTCCTACCCAAAATACCATAATCAACATCCTCACAGCAGCAATGTTGCTACTAATACAACAGCATATAGCCTGATCCCCCCTCCTCCTTATATTTGTAGACTAACCACACATACGCAACAATGCTTCCACTGTAACGCGAGCGTCCAACTGTCCCCTTGCACACTGCTGCTACTACATAATGCTACTGCTCCCTCTTATTACTGTTGCTCTATTATAGTACCTCAAAACGGTTGCTGCTGCTGTGCACTTCAAAACTGTTGTTGCTGTTGTGTACTTCAAAACTGCTGATGCTGTTGTGCACAGCCCGATCTCTAGTTGCCTGTTGCTGCTCTGTGCATTTGCACATCGGTCCACCACTATTCCCCATTTATTATTCTATACACTATAGTCAAGGGACTCCTACCCGACTATGTGCAAGTGTGTGTGCAAACACACTACTAACTATGACAGTGAACCCTCAAGTATATCTCTCTCTATATAAATAGAGATACCATATATATCACTCATCTTAGGATAACTATTATAGATATGTCTATGTATACATCTAAAATACTCTAAACAATACAAATTAGTTATAAACAACTAATTAAAGTACATGAAGCTAACATAGACATTATACAAACACTTGGCGTGCATTGCACCGTATCACACAAATCTATGATACGCTTGCTATAAGGCTCTACCACACCACCAAATGTATCCTGAAGGACACGAGCAAGTCTAGAATCACAATTATGAACAATACAAAGTGCTAGCTACACAAATACATGCCCGTGTCAAAATGTGATATGCTCAAACCCCCATGTCGGAAGAAAATCCCCAAATCAACCCGTATCATCAAATTATCGTGATACGACCTGCACGTATCCATTTTTGGATACGACACTAGCCTCACACAATCAAACACATGTCAATTTGGTCTAATTGACCTATTGACAATATATGATGTGCCAATCTCAGAATTCCGAAAAAATTGACACAAAATACCACATAACTTCTTCCATAGGCCTCATATGAGTCTGCGCGTTCTCCAAGGTCATCGTCAGAGCTTGTCTGCGTCCTTATGGTCGATTCCTCTGCGGTTGCTGGGCCTGCTGGAAGAGTGCTGATCTGCTTGATTGCTTTGTTGAGATGATTGTCCTCCACCAACTAGTGTCACTTCATCGTCGTAGGTGACAACTGCAACTTGTGGTATTCCTGCGGGAGTCTCGTTGCTTGCTTGTGAATCCATTACTCTGCATCCAAAATAAACTATAAAAGGTGCACAGGGAAATCAAGACAAGATGCAAGTCAAGGAATTAATTCGAATCCGATATAGATATCAAGAACGTTTCAAGCAAGTGGATAAGATCCTAAAAACTTAATTGCAGGCTTGCTCGGTCCCAAAGTTAAAACCAAAGCAATTTAGTCGTAGACCTGCATGGGCCACCACAAAAACTATGTCACGCCCCAGTCCCAAAATATCAAAGGACTTGACACGTGGCAATGGCCAGCAGCACACACCGATGGACAAACCCAATTTAATGGATCCATCAGGATGTACTTAAGCTGTAATACAACAATAAGGTCTATTAATCTCATCCACAGAATGAATATAGCAATATCAGAATCAATAAGCAAGATCAATCACAATAAAACATAATCTCGAGAAATAACCCGATAATGAGTCTGATACATCTGTCAAGATACAAGAATAAAGATAACCACAGCAAATACTGAGTATGGAAACAGTATATACTCAGAAGATACCCTCAAGGATCACTCGTCTACTGGATCTGGTACTGCTCCAGTGTCTGCTCCTGTTCCTGCTAATGCTCCTGTCCCGTGTATCTCGGGATCGATCTCGTCTGCTAATCCTGGGGACATAATCCGGATCCAGGTCCTCAGGGGACATAGCAAGGTACAAAATAACTCAAGCCAAAATAAATAATGCAGTGCAGCAATAAATGAAACAATAGGGTAAACTATATAACCAGCTAAGTGAAATGCAAGATGAGAGCATCACGAGAACTCAGGCTGAGACCACTACAAGCTCTGTGTCGGGGAGCCGGTAGCAGAGATATCATGTGGTTGTCTAGCTCGGAGAGAGACTGAGACGTCGACATAATATAAATAACCTGTAGCCTGTGTGTCTCTCCCCACCCAATGTAATCATATGTCTCATGTCCACAACGTCTCATGTCCATGCCACGCAGGATCATAACTAATGCATCAAGTCATATAATATCTAAGTAAAAGAATATGCCATGAAACATGTATCCTATACAGAATCACCATGAATATCTCAGGAAGATTCTGTCTTATGAATAGTATCAAGTGTCCTGGGTATAACGTACTTGATAAGACAAGTACAAGAAGTATAGGGTCTCGGTATCCATGTCTATATGACGTTACACAACTCCGCGTACGGTGTTGGCACCCGACTATTAATCGGACGCTAAGTAATGTCACACGGTCCTAGGTTAAGCATGTACAACAATATATAAATAAGTCAAGAAAATAAGTAACAAAACTACAATGTTGGCAAGGTACACTTGCCTGTGGTTCTGGCTCCAACTGTAGCTCTGGCCTTAGTGGGATTTGCTGGTACTCCTCCGGTTGCTAAAATAAACATCACCATCAGATTCAGAAGATATCAAATAGCTAAAATGCCTGTCCTTGAGTCCAATTTGGACACAGGGGCAAAAATGACAGTTTCTGGTCAAAGCGGGGTCCACATGTGGGCCGCTTTGCACCAAAAAACGTATCAGAAACAATGGTCTCCAAATTTGTCAAACTCAGTGTCAACAAGTCCAGAACGATGATACGAACCCAACAGAACTTCCAGAATTGGATTCCGATGAGTCGATCCCAAAATCGCTCGTCAAGTGGAGCCGTGGGGCCCACGATACACGATTTTGTCAACGTTCTCAGAATCGAACCATACTTGGGTCACAGGACCAGCGTATTGCTATGAGTCCGATGGCGCAAGTTTTGTTTCGATTCGACGTGTGTACACGAAGTTACAACGAGTTCCAGAATAGGCCGATACGGGGCATTGTCGGCGGATACACGTTGATTTCGCTGTGCACGCACATCCAAATCAACTTCTGCGAAATCCCGCACGTCCGTATCAACGGCGCACACCCTTCAGTAAAGACCGCACGCGACCAAGTCATCCCGTTTGGCGGGGCGCACTCAGTTTCGGGGAAAAGCAGGGTGTTAATTTTCCTGTTTTTGGATCACGGTTTGCGATCGCCACTGGACACGACGCACCGAGCGGGTTGCACGGGCATCGAGAAGGTTACGCAGTCTACGCATCACAACTGACAGAACGGAAAATGGGACAACAAAGAGAGAGAACGGGTTACCTGAACGAGGCTCCGCAGAACTGAATTTCTCGTATCCGCGAGGTGACACGACACAAGGGGACACGGCACTGTAGCTAGGGTTCAGACTCTGGTAGGGTTCCGGTGGCTGGGGCGGCCGGAACTGGGGGCTGCGGCCGAGGGCTTCGTCGGAGGAGCTCGCGGAGGCGGCTGGGCCGTCGACTCGCAGGGTTCTTCGTCGACCAGTGCTGCTCGGGGCGGAGGTGTCCAGCCGGAGGCGTTCGAGGGTTGTCGGGGACGATGGCGGAGCGGGGCTAGGAGTCTCGAGACGGAGGAGATGACGACGGGGACGGCGGAGCTCTGAGGGAGATGGCCGAGGACGACGAGGTCGAGGGTGGCGGAGGCTCGGGAAGGGGGACGATCGCTGGGGGTAGGCGGAGGAGAGCAGGAGGAGGAGAGGGCGGCGGAGTGGGGTTTTATATGGCGAGAGAGGGAGGCGGAGCGGTGGCGGTTGCTGGCAGGCGTTGCGGGGGAGACGGAGCAGCTGGGAAGCGAGGCGCCACGGCGGGTCGGCCGACGGAGGCGAAGCGGCGTTGGGTCGGGGAAGAGATAGGGTTAGGCGGTTACGGGTCGGGTCATCGGGTCGGGTCTGAGGGGATCCGACCCGATCCGCTAAAACATGAAATGCGGGTTCGGTCTGAGGGTTTCGGGTCGACGGGCTAGACCCGAATCCGACTCGCAGGGTTCAGGTTGGTTCAATTGAACCTGGTCTGATTCGGGTTGGTTTGGTTTAGTTGAACTGGGTTTAATTCAGGGTTTAATTTGGTTTATTTTAAACTTAGTTTTTAGGGTTTTAAAAATGCTTCCGGGGTCCAATAAATTCCCGAAAAATTACCCTATGTCTAATTTTTCATTTTACACCAGAAAATATTATTTTTTAATATTTTAATATTATTTAACATTATTTAAAAATCATTTAATCTCAAAAATATCTTGATTTAAATCCCAGAAAATTCCAGAAAATTTATAAAAATTAATTTTAAAAATCCAGAAAAATCAGGGGGTTTACAATCTACCCCCTTAAGAGGATTGCATCCTCGCAATCAAAGAATAACCGGTCAATAGAGATGACACGGTTGCAAACATTGTTCGAAGCACAGCACGATCAAGGATGAGGGTTTTAAGAAGAACACATAGGGAATTCCTTCCCTAAGAAATAGAAGTTATGAAATTTTCAGAATAAAGGAAATCTAGAAAACTACAATTTAAAAACTAGGTTATCACTTAAAAAACATATTAGGTTATCAATTATTAGCAAGTTCAAAATTACTATGTTAAGGCTAAGGTCACGAACCAACGGGCACGAACTAAAGCAATACTAGACGAGATAGCTACGAATCACTTACGTGCATTAGCTACTCCATGGGTCTGCGCATTCTCCAAGGTCATCGCCAGAGCTTTTCTGCGTCCTTGTGGTCGATTCCTCTGCGGTTGCTGGGCCTGCTGGAAGAGTGCTGATCTGCTTGATTGCTTGGTTGAGATGATTGTCCTCCACCAACTGGTGTCACTTCATCGTCGTATGTGACAACTGCAACTTGTGGTGTTCCTGCGGGAGTCTCGTTGCTTGCTTGTGAATCCATTACTCTGCATCCAAAATAAACTATAAAAGGCGCACAGAAAAATCAAGGCAGGATGTAAGTCAAGGAATTAAATTCGAATCCGATATAGATATCAAGAACGTTTCAAGCAAGTGGATGAGATCCTAAAAACTTATTCTATTCTTATTGTAGGCTTGCTCGGTCCCTAAGTTGAAACCAAAGCAATTTAGTCGTAGACCTGCATGGCCACCACAAAAACTATGTCACGCCCCAGTCCCAAAATATCGAGGGACTGGACACGTGGCAATGGCCAGCAGCACACACCGATGGACAAATCCAATTTAATGGATCCATCAGGATGTACTTAAGCTGTAATACAACAATAAGGTCTACTAATCTCATCCACATAATGAATATAGCAATATCAGAATCAATAAGCAAGATCAATCACAATAAAACATAATATCGAGAAATAACCCGATAATGAGTCTGATACATCTGTCAAGATATAAGAATAAAGATAACCACAGCAAATACTGAGTATGGAAACAGTATATACTCAGAAGATACCCTCAAGGATCACTCGTCTACTGGATCTGGTACTGCTCCAGTGTCTGCTCCTGTTCCTGCTAATGCTCATGTCCCGTGTATCTCGGGATCGATCTCATCTGCTAATCCTGGGGACATAATCCGGATCCAGGTCCTCAGGGGACATAGCAAGGTACAAAATAACTCAAGCCAAAATAAATAATTTAGTACAGCAAAAAATGAAACAATAGGGTAAATATATAACCAGCTAAGTGAAATGCAAGATGAAAGCATCACGAGAACTCAGGCTGAGACCACTACAAGCTCTTTGTCGGGGAGCCGGTAGCAGAGATATCATGTGGTTGTCTAGCTTGGAGAGAGACTGAGATGCCGGCATAATATAAACAACCTATAGCCTATGTGTCTCTCCCCACCCAATATAATCATACGTCTCATGTCCATAATGTCACATGTCCATGCCACGCAGGATCATAACTAATGCATCAAGTCATATAATATCTAAGCAAATAAATATGTCATGAAACCTGTATCCTATACAGAATCATCATGAATATCTCAGGAAGATTATGTCTCATGAATAGTGTCAAGTGTCCTGGGTATAACGTACTTGATAAGGCAAGTACGAGAAGTATAGGATCTCGGTATCTATGTCTAGATAACGTTACACAACTCCGCGTACGGTGTTGGCACCCGAATATTAATCGGACGCTAAGTAATGTCACACGATCCTAGGTTAAGCATGTATAATAATATATAAATTAGTCAAGGAAATAAGTAACAAAACTGCAATGTTGGCAAGGTACACTTGCATGTGGTTCTGGCTCCAACTGTAGCTCTGGTCTCAGTGGAATTTGCTGGTACTCCTCCGGTTGCTGAAATAAATATCACTATCAGATTCAAAAGATATCAAATAGCTAGAAATACCTATCTTTGAGTCCAATTTGGACACAGGGGCAAAAATGACAGTTTTTGGTCAAAGCGGGGTCTACATGTGGGCTGCTTTGCACCAAAAAATGTGTCAGAAACAATGGTCTCCAAATTCTTCAAACTCAGTGTCAACAAGTCCCGAACGATGATACGAACCCAACAGAACTTCCAGAATTGGATTCCGATGAGTCGATCCCAAAATCGCCCGTCAAATAGAGTCGTAGGGCCCACGATACGCAATTTTGTCAACATTCTCAGAATTGAACCAAACTTGGGTCATAGGACCAGCGTATTGCTACGAGTCCGATGGCGTAAGTTTCGTTTTGATCCGACGTGTGTACACGAAGTTACAATGAGTTCCCGAACAGGTCGATACGGGGCGTTGTCGGCGGATACGCGTTGATTCCGGTGTGCACGCACATCCAAATCAACTTCTGTGAAATTCTGCACGTCCGTATCAACGGCACGCACCCTTCGGTGAAGACCGCATGCGACTAAGTCGTCCCGTTTGGTGGGGCACACTCAGTTCCGGGGAAAAGCAGGGTATTAATTTTCCTGTTTTTGGATAGGGTTCGCGATCGCCACAGGACGCGACGCACCGAGCGGGTTGCACGGGCATCGAGAGGGTTACGCAGTCTACGCATCATAACTAACGGAACAGAAAATGGGGCAACGAGGAGAGAGAACGGGTTACCTGAACGGGGCTCTGCAGAACTGAATTTCTCGTGTCCGCGAGGCGATACGACACAAGGGGACACGGTACTGTAGTTAGGGTTCAAACTCTGCTAGGGTTCCGGTGGCTGGGGAGCCGGAGCTGGGGGCTGCGGCCGAGGGCTTCGTCGGAGGAGCTCGCGGAGGTGGCTGGGCCGTCGACTCACTGAATTCTTCGTCGACCAGTGCAGCTCGGGGCGAAGGTGTCCAGCCGAAGGCGCTCGAGGGTTGTCGGGGACGATGGCGGAGCGGGGCTGGTAGTCTCGAGACGGAGGAGATGACGATGGGGACGGCGGAGCTCTGAGGGAGATGGCCGAGGACGGAGAGGTCGAGGGTGGCGGAGGCTCGGGAAGGGGGACGATCGCTAGGGGTAGGCGGAGGACGACGTGGCAGAGGAGAGCAGAAAGAGGAGAGGGCGACGGAGCGGGGTTTTATAGGGCGAGAGAGGGAGGCGGAGCGGTGGCGGTTGCTGGCAGGGGAGGCAGAGCGGCAGGCGTTACGGGGGAGGCGGAGCGGCAGGCGTTGCGGGGGAACCGGAGCGGCTGGGAGGCGAGGTGCCACGGCGGGTCGGCCGACGGAGGCGAAGCAGCGTCGGGTCGGGGAAGAGATAGGGTTAGGCGGTTACGGGTCGGGTCATTGGGTCGGGTCTGAGGGGATCCGACCCGATCCGCTAAAGCATGAAATACGGGTTCGGGTCTGAGGGTTTCGGGTCGACAGGCTAGACCCGAATCCGACCCGCAGGGTTCGGGTTGGTTCAATTGAACCTGGTCCGGTTCGGGTTGGTTTGGTTCAGTTGAAGCGGGTTTAATTCAGGGTTTAATTTGGTTTATTTTAAACTTAGTTTTTAGGGTTTTAAAAATACTTCCGGGGTCCAATAAATTCCCGGAAAATTACCCTATGTCTAATTTTTTATTTTACACTAGAAAATATTATTTTTATAATATTTTAATATTATTTAAAATCATTTAAAAATCATTTAATCTTAAAAATATCTTGATTTAAATCCCAAAAAATTTTAGAAAATTTGTAAAAATTGATTTTAAAAATCCAGAAAAATCAGGGGGTTTACAGTCCATGAGTCTAGTCTAATCTAGTTTGGTCCACAAACACAAGTCCAAAATTAAATATAATAATAATTAAATAATATAATAAATAAATATTCAATAAGCACATAAATTATGAAATAACCAAAATACCCTTCCTAGAAAATATGGTAGTGACAGCCTGTCCAGAGGCCCTTGCTGGTTGGGAAGTCATGTTTGCTTAAATTTTTAGTATTGCTTGAGTCAGGGCTTACATTGATGAACTCAACGTCTACATCATGGCCTCAAGGGCCTCGAGGCATTGTCGGTCGCGGGGGCCTTCATGATCGTCCCCTGCCATGTATACAGTCCTCACATGGGAAGAGATGGACGGGGCAGTGGATGCCGCACTTTCCATCTCATATTCTTGTCGGGAATAGTTATCAGGTAGCGTTGCCTCCTCCTCGAATTCGGAGAGAGTACTACCCCAGCGTAGGAGGCTACATCATTTTGACGAGGGTGGCCACCTATAGGGACATCGGAGTCTGTTCCTTGGGACTCCCCGTCTTCTCGGAATGCTGGGTTGTGGTATAGGTCTGGGGGATCACTACCCCCAGCTTGTGCAACCCCGAGGGGTCCTGAGGAAGAACTAGCCCCAGGGGCATATAGCTTTTTCTTCGAGCGGGTACCTTGGAAAACCCCTTTCGCAGGTCCCGCTGCTGGTCTTCCTGGTAGTCGCCTTCTTATGCGTTGGTTGAGAGTGATGGACTGGAGATGCTAGGCTTCCTTCCTCACATGGTAGAAGGATCCTTCTGAGTAGAGCAACATGAGGCAAATGGTAGTTCCTCCTCCTCTAGTATTTTACTTGATTTTTGGGTTGTTGCCGACTAGATGCCTTCGGATGCAGTCGTTGGAATACCGAATGCCTGTTTGTTAGCACTGCTGCTTTATCACATCAGTAGTAGATGATAATGTTGGCACATGGTGTCCTAGAAGAGATACCTCATATGTCGTGGTTGCTTTCCACGCTTTGCGCTTGTGGTTGATCACGTTACACAAATCAAGCAGGGGCTGATCTACCTTTACACCCTTGTTATGAGCCCAGGTAGACCGAGCACATAAATGTGTAGGTATTGTTTTTGCTCCCTGACCTAGGGTTCATACACGAACTTTCCGCATATCGTCAGTGGAAGACTTTTGAGACGGACCCTGCCCATTTGGGTAAAACCCCTGAAATTTAGATAAGATTATTTTAGGAATTTTATTATAATTATAATCATTAAAATAATTTATATAATTTAGAAACCCTTTAGTGTATAATGCCAGGAATACAATACTAGCTTTTCTTTCCAACCAACTTTGCATAATAGGCTTAGCTAAGCCAAATTAGGCTCATGGCATGTATGTCTTATATAATTTTACAAACCTACACTTCGTTTTGATCGCACAACAACCGTAACACTTTCTGACCAAAAAATATGACACTTGGACACTTTTTTGTTGCGGTCAATTTAGACGAGCAATGTAAACCCAAATTTCGATACTGACTTTTATAACCCCTAGCCTAACACGACCAACTATGCACATGTCATTGGTGTCACAGTTATTTGAGTCCCCGTAGGCTCTAAAAAATTAATATAGAAATACCGTGCATTTTAATTAGTCAAAAATGACCATTTTTATTAATTGCACCTGACCGAGCCCGAAACCCCAACTTGAACACTCAAACCAATATGTCTAACTCATGCACAACATCATACACCCATCCCCCATCTTTCTACTCACAAAACACCATTTTTTCTCACACCAAATCCCACTTTTTACCTATTTTTATTTTAATTTCAGCATAACCCTATTAATAGTATAACCCTTGGACCATCTTAACTAACTTGTACAATGTGCTCATTCAAATGGAGAGGGGGGACCGACCGCAGCCAAGGAAAAGGGATTGGGTTCTAGGGGGGTTACATATGACCCTTGGTTTTTTTTAAAACCCCCAACCTTTCACCTCCCATCACATTCATTACTACATATAACTATTATACTCCTAAGGAGGGGTAACCCCCATTCAGCCAACTCCAACCCAACCGAACCTCTATATCCCTCTTCCCTCCCCCACTCGATCATCCCTTTCTCCACCTAAATGGATCCACCGCGACCTCAATGGAGCCACCGCGACCACCGGAGCCACCACGGCCACCGCGAGCACGGGCAGCAGCAGCAGCAACAACGTTTCGTGAGGCACACTTCGAGGTATGAGAACGACCTCCTCGCTTAATTATTTTATAAGCTTCTTGTCTTTATACATTCATAATATGAAGGAACTCAAACCCCTTCAAGAGTTTTGATTTAAAGTAATTTATAATCGGAGAAAGTCGACCCGAAAGTCGGGCGAAAAATTGACTTCGCGACAGTTTCAAAATAGCCCAAATGCCCATCTTTCGAGATCAATAACTCCCAAAACATGATACTGAATCGAGTGATTCTTTTTTTTGTATGAAAAAACCTAACCAAGCTTTAAACCCTTTAAATACTTTATTTTATTAGATGTCATTCTGTGATTAATTTAGTATAGAAAACTGTCAAAAACTTAATTTTGGAAAACCTAAAATTCTTGATACGGGATGCGTTCTGCCAACCAACGCTACGTTGTCACGTACAGATTTCACCAAATGGTGCTTAACATAAACACGGACGTGTGGGTTTTTACGGAACTTGATTCGGACGTGTGTGCACGCCGGAATCAACGTGTATCCACCGAAAAATATCGTATCGGCCTATTCCGACATGTCGCCATAAATTCGTGTGTACTCATCGGTTCGCAAAAAACTTATGCCATTGGATTTGCAGCATTATGATGGTCCTATGACCCAAGTTTGGTTCGAATCTGAGAACGTTGACGAAACACTATTTTGTGGGCCCCACGGTTTCACATGACGAGCGATTTCGTGATCGGCTCATCGGAATCCAGTTCTGGATATTCTATTGGGTTCATATCATCGTTTCGGAATTGTACGCACTAACTTTGATAAATTTGGAGTACTTTGACTTTGACACATTTTTGGTGCGAAGTGGGCCACATGTGGACCCCGCTTTGACCCAAAACTGTCAATTTTGCCCCTGTGTCCAAATTGGACTTATGGGTAGTCAATCCTAGCTATTTCATGTATTCTAAAAATATTTGTGATGTTTGTTTCAGCATCCGGATACGAACTTGTAGATTCTACTTTTCTAGTAGTAGTTGACGGAGTTCAGAACCCAGACAAGTGTACCTTGCCAAACTTGCAGTAGATCATGTTATATTATCTGCTTGTGTTTCTTTCCATATATATATATATATATACTCTTGTGATATATCTATTCAACCTAGGACTGCGAGACGTTGCTTAGCGTCCGAACAAGATTCGGGTGCCAACGTCGTACGCGGAGTTGTGTAACATCACTTAGAGAGTTGATTCCAGGATCCTATTTTTTACGTGCTTGCTATACCAAGTATGTCAGACTGTAGGACACTTGACTCTATTTTATGTGACAGAATTTTTTCTTAATTTATTCATGATGATTCTGTATAGGCTTACAGGAGTCGTGATATGAGACTTGCATATATATAGAGATATCATTATGACTCATTGTACTAGCAGAGGTCATGATCTTGCATGTTATGGACATGAGACGTTGTGGACATGAGATATGAGGTTACATTAGGTGGGGAGAGACACACATGCTACAGGCTGATTATGTTTATATATATACTATGTTACTGGAGGTGCTTTAGTCTCTGTATCAGAGCTTGGCACATTTACTGGCCCTACAAGATACTACTTGCTGCTGCTTATGCTCACTGCTTTTCACTGCTTATGCTTATAACTCCCCCCCCCCCTTTAGCTCACATGCACACATCTAATACACACAAACACTCACTCACACACACACACACACACACACACACATATATATATATATATATATATATATATATATATATATATATATATATGTCACCACATAACCACACTAGTGATGCACATGCACTCTCCTATTCTCCCATGACTACCAACACATCAAAATAAAATATAGAACATAAACATAATTATATATATACACATATATATATCATATAACAATTATAATTATAATATTATAATAGCTATAACCAAGGTAAATTAAATTAAAATGCAAGGAAACAAACACGTGGAGTGCACTGCACCCGTATCACCCTCATTCTATGATACGCTTGCGATACGGCTCCACCACACCACCAAACATACCCCGAAGGACACAAGCAAGTCTAAAATCATAATTATGAATAATACGAAGATCTAGCTACTCAACTACGTGTTCGTGTCAAAATATGACATGCTCAAACCCCTATATCGGAAGAAAACCCCCAAATCAACCCGTATCGCCAAAATATCGAGATACGGACTACACGTATCCAATTGTTGATACGACACTAGTCACACACAATCAAACACATGTCAATTTGGTCTAATTGACCTATTGACAAACATAAGATGTGCCAATCTCAGAATTCTCCCAAAATTGACATAAAATACCACATAACTTTCTCCATAGGCCTCCTATGAACCTAATTTTAATTCATATGGGTAGCCTTAGCACATGGGAGGGTTCCTAATGATTAATTATTGACTAGAGGACATGAGCGGATATTGGAGCGGTACTTACACCAGAGGACAAGGTTGTGTTAGAGGACTTCTCCTTAGTACTCAGTTATCTATTTAGTTTATTCATGCTTAGTATTATTTTATATTTGGACTTTTGGACATATGTATTTGGTGTTATTTCTCTTTTCTTTATTATGACGGGTTGTTCCCGAGATACTACTTATTTGGACTTGATAATGGACTACTTTCTGTTATCTAGTATCTTGACTAGTCTATCATATTATATTGTGATTATTATCTTTAGATGAGATTAGAATTTTACTGAGATAATTAATATAGACTTATATTTATACTTATTACAACTTAAGTATACTCTAACGGGTCTATTAAATTGGATTTGCTTATTGGAGCCGTGTTGCTGGCCATTGCCACGTGGCTAGTCCCTTGGTATTTTAGGATTAGGCGTGACATAATTTTTGTGGTGGCCCATGCAGGTCCAACGAATATATATTGCTTCAAATTCCAATTACAGAATCGAGCAAGCCTGCAAATTAGGATAGAATAAATTATAGGATCTCATCCACTTGTTGGCACGTTCTTAACCTCTATATCGGACTCGAATAAATTTCTTGACTTGCATCATGCTTGATTCAACTGTTCGACCCTACACTGATCCCGACAAAAGAAGAGAATGTAGAGAAATTCTTTGACGGACTGAGCTTTGAGTTACAAAGATTGATTGGTGCAATTGCACCTACTTCTTATACGGACGTCCTTGTAGTAGACCGACGCATGGAGCGCGTCACCAGGAGAGAGTCCATCCAGAAATGGTCGTTCACATCAGCACCAGCCAGAGCACCACAGGGAGGAGCTGCAAAGAGACCTCACATGCACTAGCCACCCAGAGCAGCTCCGCAGAAACTCTCTACATGTCAATTATAAACCCCCTCGACCAAAATTAGGCCAAATTGACTTAGACAGAGAGACTAGGACTAGTTTAAATCTAATTAGCAAATAGAACACTGTGTTTTAGATTATTATACAATAATTATATCATTTAGTGCACCTTACCGTTGCTTCGATAATTGGAGCACTATACTAGCCATTGCCTTCCTACAAATTGCATACCCTTGTCCTAGACGTGCCAGTCTTCCATTCTGATATTTGTGTAACTTATAAATATGCTCTCTTGTGCTACATTTTAGTCACACAATATTCATCGCAGACATTTATATTTAATTCTATATAGATCCAACTTTGTATCCTCGTGCGTTCTAATCGAAATTGGAGATACAATCTTGACCTATTTTGTGCAACCCAAATTATGATAATATTCTATTCTGAGTCATCTACGTCCATGACACTTGTGTCCTACCTAATTTTAGTTTCATGTACTTCTAATTAATCTTATAACACCATTTACATTAATTTTAATTAATTTAATCCAATTTTTATCTTTGTTCAATTTTTTTAATTGTTGGGCACTTTTATGCAAAAGTGCATTAAGGTGTCCACACCATTGGACACAACATATGAAGAAACCCATTTTTGCCTTCATGTAAATTTTCCCCATGATTTTTGGAGTGTGTAGCACTCAACATAACCCCCTCATCAATTCCTAGCCATGTATTTTAAACCATGCAATCCTAGCCGTCCAAACATCCCCATGACAAGCCAAGGCCCAATCCCAAGGAGGATGTTGACCAAGCCCACCTTCCTAGGTCAACACCCAAACCCAAATTCTACATACACATATATAAATATAACTTTTTCTTTTTTTTCCTCTCTATTTTTCCAAAACCCAAACCCTATGCTACACCTAGCCGACCCAACCTCCTATTCATCATCCCCTTCCTCAAACCTGGTCGGAGCCCACAATCGGAGCAGCGTCTCGCCGAACTTCCATCTCAGCCGGCCAGACCTCCTTCTCCGATCTCTGCCGCCTGTACACAGCACAACACCAACACCCGACCGCCCGAGTTCTCCTCCTCCGTCGACTTCATCTTCTTCATCCTCTTCTCCCGCCTGTCAGCCACTCCACCATCACCACCACCGTGCATCCTGTTCGTCGACCACCACCATCGTCTCATCTCCCTCGACTTCCTCCGCCGAGACCTCTACGCCTGAACCACCAGCTCCACCACCCATCTTTCCCGCAGCCAACCCATTGAATAGCACAACCATCCCCGCTGCTACCATTCCCCCGACCGCCTGAGAACTCTGACTCGCCACCACATGCACGACCCCCGTCTCCAGTGATCACCCTCGACCTCACCTTGCCTTCCTCTTCCATCTCCGGCCTCTTCCTGGCCATCTCCCAGCGGCCACGACCACCGTTCTTCTCCGGACCACCACCACCATTGCCTTCTCTCCTTCGACCAGAGTAGCCCCCGGCGTTCGCCGACTTCTCGTACAGCCTTACAGCAGCCTCGACTCGCCACTAACGCCACCTGAACACCACCATCACCACTTCCATCTTCAACTCCCCCTGAACCCTGTCGAGCAGCAGCCCCGCTGCCCGTCTCCTCCCTATCTTCTTCAACCTCCCTAACCTCGCCTGAGCTCCTCCGGTCAGCATCCCTTCATCACCATTATAATCTTCTTCATCATCATAATTATCACCTTAATCATCACCATCATCATCACCTTAATCATCATCACCTTAATCATCACCATTATCACCAATCATCATCATCATCATCATCATCACCATCATCATCATCATCACCATCATCGTATTCATCGTGGACCCGTCACCCTCGATCCTCGATCCTTGTGCCCGTGCACGCTAACCCCGGGGTTCGAACCTGTCCCTCTCCTCTTATTTTATGTGTGCTTGTGATTAGTATTACTTCATGGTTTAGTTTAGCTGTATGAGTTCAGACCATGTCGGTTGACCTAAGGACTAGTGTGCGTGTGTGTGGGATAATTAATTAGTACATATACATTGTGTGGTAATTAATGCTAGTACTAGGTATGACTGTATTATAGATGTTGAGTGACCATAAGGTACCCTGTATTTACATATGACAGTATGACCCGTATGAGTACACGTATGCGTATATATATAATATTCAGATTAGTATATATATATGTATTGTATAAGTAATTAAATGCTAAAACTAATTATGACTATATATATATTTATACAGTACGACCCTAAGATACTGTGGATTTTCCCGCATAATTTCTTATACCATTGACCCTGAGTATTAGTGATCTGTCTGCCTTGTGTACATTAACGTACTGGCTTAGACACATGTTAGTTGACTGTCCGATTTTGATACAGCATATGAAGACATGACACCCGTATAATTAGATGCACAGTTTACCTTGTTAGTTGACCAGTATCACCCCTAGCGTAGACCCTGAGTTCAGAGTATTTATGGTTGTGTATGTGCTAGTGTAATGGCTGATGTTGTGTTGTATTATATTATATGTACATAGGACCATTGGATTGTTCTGCGAGACTTCAGGAGCAGGTTTTGATACTATGCAGCTTTCTTGCCAGGCAAGTATACATTACCATTGTACTGTAATTCATATTCCATATGGTGCATATATTTTATTTCTGTCATTTAGTTCATATATTTTAACTGCTATATAAACTGCGCGTCCAATGAAACTTGGGTGCAACGACGGTGGCATCGTATTCTATTTTATTTATATATATATATATGCATGTTGACCTAGTTTATGAGACCACCCCATTATCATGAGGCATTATTAGGTTTCATTGGCCTTGACACATCTGTTACACGAGTGTGAGTCTCATGTAGGACACGGACTTGCGTGAAAGTCTGACCTCCTGTACGTATGGGACATGCGATAGGGAATAAATGCTGATAGAATTTGCATGCTAGGAGACTTGGTAGTTATTAGAGGTATTATCGTACCATGGATGTGACATACTTAGAGCATGGGGTAAGGAGAATAACAAGTAAGGCATTTGGGCTCCTTTGCACTTTCCTTTTTGTAACCCGTACGCTCCGTCGGAGATGCGCGGTCGTGATGACCCCTATATTACCTGGCGGCCTCTGCCGTTCAAAAGATGACATGCTTTGTAGGCCCCTGATTCTCTGAGAGAATCATGCCAATCCTATTTATGGTCAGATAGACCACTTGTTGGAAAGTTATTCTCAAACTGTATTCACATAGATGGTTAGGCGACCTTTTGGATGTTTATTTTTAGTACTTTATTGGCATACTTCTATGTATCTTGTTATGTCCCTCTGAGGACCTGGTCCCTTTCCAGGTGTAGATGTTCATGAGTATTAGCAGGAGCGCGGATCCGGACTTGCTACTTATATTTCAAGGAGGTCTTCTCTTCGAGTCTTACTGATTATTAGTTGATTATCTATATTGTTACTTTTATATTCTAGTTTGGTAGTGGATTTATTTCCACCCAACTATCATCCTTTGATACTGCATATTGAGATTTAGTTACATAATTATTGGTTATTTATTTCTTTATGATTTCTGTGGATGAGATTTAGAGTTATGTCCTGTGACTTGTGATAGTTTATACCACATGTGAATTATTATTCATAATACAGCGTACGTATGTGTTATGGTTTCCATATATTAGAGTTGCCATATACATACGGCTGGCATGCTTACTAGTCCTACGTATTTTGGGACTGGGCGTGACATGTTTTTATTGGTGGCCCATGCAAGTCGAGAGTATATTGTCTTAGTTACGTTACTGTACCGAGCAAGCATGCAAATAGGATTAGAGTATAGGATCTCATCCACATTTGACTATGACTCATCTTTCTTCCAATTTGTTCTATTTGAATAACTGCATCATGCTTGATTCATGTACTTCCCTAATAGTTTCTTGAGTATAGCCTTCTGCT
The DNA here is from genome assembly GCA_036927795.1 of Iris macrosiphon. NCBI lineage: Eukaryota > Viridiplantae > Streptophyta > Magnoliopsida > Asparagales > Iridaceae > Iris > Iris macrosiphon. The sequence goes on along the minus strand of JAYESA010000199.1, from coordinate 15,016 downwards.
AGAATATAGTAATCCTTGTTGTTAGGATGATAATTAGGGTAATATTCCTACTAAGAATACAACTAGAATATTGGCACATCACTAAGTTTAGAATACCTAATGAACCCTAGCAACCCTTACATGTAGATTGATTGACCATTATACCTTGATAATTAGGGATGACTTGAGAGTGGTATAGACACTACTAGGGCTAATTAGAAATTTGACCATATTGTTTGTCCCTAGTATTGAGGAACCAATAGAAATTCAAGGTTGAATATTAGGACTAAACCTAACTTTCCTAGTGAGATAGTATTAGAGAACTATAAATTTAGATTCTTGGTATTAGCAGACAATACATTAGGAAGCCAAGAGGAATAAATATAACATTTTTCTTGATCATACCTTGAACATAGAGATTAGCATACCATATTTTCCTTAGGAAATCATGATATTATCAAGAGTCTCTCTATTTTAAATCTTGTTCCTCTGAAACCTTAACCTCGCTATTTGGGCGACGACTAATTATGTTTTTTCTTTTCTTCATATTTCAATTCGTGCCACCTAGCCCTTCTGATTGCATGCCAAGTGATATTCTTTTATGTTAAGGATATATAGGTTGCTAGGATTATAGTTGTAAATCTTGAATTTTGAAATTATGTGCTTAGTAGTTAGAGCTTGATAGTTTGAGTTATTCTTTTAGACTGTGACTTGATGATTATCTTTTAGTTTCAAATCAAGTGATCTGTTCCTATATCTCCATGTAGGTTATATCCCGTTTTGCTTGAGGGCCAGTAACTTTTTATTCTTAAAGTTAACACTTTGTTCTATAAGCACTATGATTAGGACTTAAGATGACCATTATCTATATAATGCAATAGGATACCCTAATAAGTACCAAGATCTTTTCCTCGTGTACCCCAATAAGAGTTTCTACTTTATTTGCAAGTGTAAGGTTATTTTGTAGAATTTCCTTTAAGGCAGTTACAGTATTATGTAATTCTTGTAAGTTGGATAGTATGCCTCACAACCTAGTATCACATAGTCTTTTTTGACCCATTAATGTAGTGTAATGAAATGACACCAACTATAGACTTGCATAAGAAGACAGTAGTTATCCAGACTGTAGAACTTAGAGGCCCACACCCCTATTTGGTCGACTAGCGACTTAGACAAAGAGTTCGTATGGCAACTGTAGAGGCACAACATCGGACAAGTCTTATCTTCTTTGTGAACTTGAATTATTTTATACCTTCTTTCATCATAACCCAGCGTACTTATACTTTCTGAACTACCTCGACCTATGCTGCTATCATAGCCTAGTTTTGCAAGCTTACTCTTTTATCGAGCTTGTTCATGACATATGTATTATTGGGGGGCACACTAATACATTATCAAAAATTAGAATCAGGGTATTATGGTCTAGCTAACCTTAGTACACTTGGTTCGCTCTTCGCATGACTACCTTAAGTGGATTGAGATATATAGTTGACTAGTAGACGAATATACTTGCCCCTAGACGTGTCTGAGCATATCGTATTGGTTATATAACTATACTGATATGAGCATGTGAATAAGAATCTACCAAAATAGGATTTCAATCCACAACTGCCTTGACCACTCCCTTTTGAATTCTCTAATCGCCTTGAACCCCATACTTGTATTCTATTACCTCCACCTTGAATTCTTTATTATTGCTCTCCGTCTTCCCCTATTTTCGGAAAGACGAACCTCATGCTTGGTATAAGTTTGATACACAGAGAGTGCTAGATATACCCCATAGGCCGATCACAATACTTGGTGACTATCTTTATAATTAATTAAGGGCATATCATATATGATATATTTTGTGTGTTAGAAACTTTTGAGGATTGAATAACATGATTAAATAATTTGAGGAATATTTTTCTTAAGTGTATAGCCTTATGTGATAGATGGGTAAATTCTAAGTTGGGTAGAAGTTGTATTATCAACTTGAGTTGAATTTCTTTTAGATTGTAATCAAGTAAGATTAGATAGAGAAAATTATGCCTTAATTTTTTAATTTTGAGGAAGAAATTATTTTAAGTTCGGTAGATTGTAAACCCTCTCGACCAAAATTAGGCCTACTTGGCTTAGATAGAGAGACTAGGACTAGTTTAAATCCAATTAGCAAATAGAACACTGTGTTTTAGATAATTATATAATAATTATATCACTTAGTGCACCTTATCGTTGCTTCGATAATTGGAGCACTACACTAGCCATTGCCTTCCTACAAATTGCACACCCTTGTCCTAGACGTGCCAGTCTTCCATTCTGACATTTGTGTAACTTATAAATATGCTCTCTTGTGCTATATTTTAGTCGCACAATATTCTTCGCAGACGTTTATATTTAATTCTATACAAATCCAACTTTGTATCCTCGTGCATTCCAATCAAAATTGGAGACACAATCTTAACCCATATTGTGCAACCCAAAATATGATAATATTCTATTCTGAGTCCTCTACGTCCATGACACTTGTGTCCCACCTAATTTTAGTCTCATGTACTTTTAATTAATCTTAGAACACCTTTTGCATTAATTTTAATTAATTTATTCTAATTTCCATCTTTGTGTAATTTTTTCAATTGTTGGGCACTTTTATGCAAAAGTGCATTAAGGTGTCCACACCATTGGACACAACACATGAAGAAACCCATTTTTTTCTTCATATAAATTTTTTTCATGATTTTTGGAGTGTATAGCACTCAACATCACCCCCTCATCAATTCCTAGCCATGCATTTCAAACCATGCAATCCTAGCCCTCCAAACATCCCCATGACAAGCCAAGGCCCAATCCTAAGGAGGATGTTGACCAAGCCCACCTTCCTAGGTCAACACCCAAACCCAAATTCTACATACACATATATAAATACATTTTTTTTCTTTTTTTCTCTCTATTTTTCCAAAACCCAAACCCTATGCTACATCTAGCCGACCCAACCTCCTATTCATCATCCCCTTCCTCAGACCTAGCCGAAGCCTACGACCGGAGCAGCGCCTCTCCGGACTTCTATCTTAGCCGGCCAGACCTCCTTCTCCGATCTTCTCCGCCGTCTGTACACAGCACAACACCAACACCCGACCGCCCGAGTTCTCTTCCTCTGTCGACTTCATCTTCTTCCTTCTCTTCTCTCGCCTGTCAGCCACTCCACCATCACCACCATCGTGCATCCTGTTCATCGACCACCACCATCGTCTTATCTCCCTCGACTCCCTCCGCCGAGATCTCCATGCCTGAACCACCAGCTCCACCACCCATCTTTCCCGCGGCCAACCCGTTGAATAGCACAGCCATCCCCGATGCTACCATTCTTCCGACCGCCTGAGAACTCTGACTCGCCACCACCTGTATGACCCCCCATCTGCGGTGATCACCCTCGAACTTACTTCGTCGTCCTCTTCCATCTCCGGCCTCTTCCCTGCCATCTCCTCACGGCCACGGCCACCGTTCTTCTCCGGACCACCACCACCATTGCCTCCTCTCCTTCGACCAGAGCAGTCCCCGACGTTCCCCGACTTCTCGTACAGCCTTACAGCAGCCTCGACTCGCCATTAACGCCACCTGAACACCACCATCACCACCTCCATCTTTAACTCCCCCTGAACCCTGCCGAGCAGCAGCCCCGTTGCCCGTCTCCTCCCTGTCTTCTTCAACCTCCCTGACCTCGCCTGAGCTCCTCCAGTCAGCATCCCTTCATCACTATCATAATCTTTATCATTATCATAATCATCACCTTAATCATCACCATCATCATCACCTTAATCATCATCACCTTAATCATCACCATTATCACCAATCATCATCATCATCATCATCATCACCATTATCGTATTCATCATGGACCCATCACCCACAATCCTCGATCTTCGTATCCGTGTACGCTAACCCCAAGGTTCGAACCTGTCCCTCTCCTCTCATTTTATGTGTGCTTGTGATTAGTATTACTTCATGGTTCAGTTTAGATGTATGAGTTCAGACCGTGTCGGTTGACCTAAGGACTAGTGTGCGTGTGTGTGGGATAATTAATTGGTACATATACATTATATGGTAATTAATGCTAGTACTAGGTATGACTGTATTATAGATGTTGAGTGACCATAAGGTACCCTGTATTTATATATGACCGTATAACCCGTATGCGTACACGTATGCGTATATATATAATATTCAGATTGGTATAAATATATGTATTATATAAGTAATTAAATGCTCAAACTAATTATGACTATATATATTTATACTGTACGACCCTAGGACACTATTGATTTTTGTCACTACCCGATTCTAGAAAATAGGGTTTTTTTTTTTGGTAAATTGTGCATTATATATAAATAATTATATTTATATTTAATTAGTGATTGTATTATTTTTATTTGATTGTTTTAGAGTTTTGGCTAGTCTGGACCCATGTCAGACCCCAGTGGACCCATGTCCGACCCAACCCACACCCTTGTGAGACCTATTTTGGGTTTAGAATATTTTATTATATTTTTAGTGGGTTAGTTGGAGAGATTGGGAGTTAGTTTGAGTGCTTTTGGAACCCGAAACCCAAACCCAAGTGAGATGAGGGCATTTTGGACTTTTGGACTTTATGTAACCTATATTTTTGTGTGTGGCCGACCAACCACAGCCCCCTCACTTCCAGACCCGCACACCAGCAGCCATCCCCCCCCCCCCCCCCATTTCTCTTCTTCTTTACTACTTCTTCTTCCTCTCCACTCTTTCTTCTTCCTTTCTTCTTCCCACTTCAAGTAAGTACCCTATTTCTTTTCTTTCTTCTTCTATTCTTCATGGATGTGAACCCTAACCCTACATTTTTTTCTAACCTAGGTGTTTAGAGCCTAGACTTAGTGTGGAGGCTAGATTTGGAGGCTTGGAGCTTGAGGGAGGTGATTTCAAGTGGATTGGAGACTTTGGCCTTGGGATTCCAACTCTCAAGAGGTAAACCCTAACTTTCCCCTTGCTAATTACTCTAACGTATTGTAATTAGTGGTTTAGAACCTTTCTAGACCCTAAGCCTACCCGTGGGAGGAAGTTGGAACTAGTTTGGTTGAGTTTGGAGACTTTGACACTAGATTTTGTGTCAATTTCGGATGGAATCCAAAATTAGCCCAATTTTGGGTGATGCCCTAGGTTAGACGGACCTAGGTAGACATTGTCGGGTGTCTTGAGGGGTAGTGCGTTTCTCCGTTCGGACACGAAAAGTCGTGTCACGGAGAAACGGGCATTTCGGGCATTTTTGGGGTTTTCGTCGTCGTCAGTTCTAAGTGCGTGCACATTTTTGCCACGGGCCTAGAATCGATGGGGTAGCATTTTTTCTAGGATCTAGACATCTTTTAGAACCCGTGGGTAAATTTTGGACCGATTTCGAGTTGGTTTGGTGTGCGTTTCAGGAGGTTTTCCGAACCGCACACCGCGTGTTCGTCGAAATGACCGAACGGCCATTTCGACTTGGTTTCGTAGTTTCGGGCTTGTGCGCGCGTTGGGTTAGCTTCGGAGAGTGTGTGCTAGAATTCTCGGGTTATATTTTATATATATTTATTTATTCGTGTGCGTGTGGGTCGTTGGACGCGCGTTGATGGGCGTTGTGTGCGTTGTTGGGTGTTGTGTTGTGTTGTGTTGTGTTGTTGAGTGTTTATATATATATAGTTATGTATATATATATGTATATGTGTTGTATGTCTATATATATGTGTGTATTTATATATATGTGCTTGTGTATGTATATGTCTATGTGTTTGTGTATATATATATATATATATATATATATATATATATATATATGTATAAGTGTGGTGTGTGTGTATATGTATATATATATATATATATATCAATGTGTATGTGTATATATATATTTGAGTTTGGTGTGTTTATATATATATATATATATATATATATATATATATATATATATATATATATATATGTGTGTGTTTATAAATATATAAGTGTGCGTGTGCTTGTGTGTTTGTGTATGTGTGTAAATATATATGTTAGTGTGTGTGTGTGTATATATATAGTTGTATATATATATATGTATATATGTGTGAATGTATGTGTACTTATGTGTGTATGTCTGTGTGTTTATGGGTGTGCGTGTGTGTGTGCGTGTAGCAGCGAGGTTGTACAGTGAGGCAGCGCAGCGTGGCAGCTCCAGCACGCAGCGTCGCAGCGCACAGCGCGCTGCTGTGCAGTGCACAGCAGCAGACAGCAGCTACAGCAGCATGCTGCACAGCATGCAGCAGCAGCAGCAGCAGTATCTTCAGCAGCAGCAGCATCTTCAGCAGCAGCATTCGGCGCAGCGCGTTGGCGTAGCGAGGGGTGTGAGAGAGATCTAATAGATGTATATATATCTAGATAGTTAGATAGATAAATAAATAAATAGATAGCTAGTTAGATAAATAGATAGTTAGATAGATACGTAGATAGATAGATAGATAGATAGATAGATAGATAGATAGATAGATAGATAGATAGGTAATAGATAGATAGATAGATAGATAGATAGATAGATAGATAGTTATATCTATCTAAGTGTATAGATATATATATACATATAGCTATATATATATGTATAGATACTAGATAGATATATATACATATTTGAGAGTGGGTATAATGTATTATATATGTGTGTTGTGGATATCTATATATATATGCATATAGATACTTAGATATGTATAATATATGATAGATATAGATATTTTAGCCTAGATTATTAACTAGGTATATATCTATAAGCATAGATAGCTAACTAGATAGTTAGTTAGAGGGGTATTAGGCGATATCTCAATACCTTGAGTTATCAAGGTATCTCAATACCTTGAGATATCCAAGGTATTGAGTTTCGAGCGGGGTTTTTGAGCAATTACCTAGAAATAGTATTGGAGTGATTTTTATATGTATATGTGTATATATTTACGCGTGCTAGCATAAGTTTTAGCGGGTTTAGGCGGGGTGCGTGGCCTAGGTCGAGGTATCGGATACCGAGGGTATCCCGGTATCTCGAGGAGGCGAGTTTGAGAGTTTACTAGCTTCATGAGCTAGTTTTGACCTAGAATTTCAGGGGCACCCTAGTTTGACCTAGCTTTGACCATAATTGTCCCCGTTGACCGTAAAAGTCAATGTTTGACCTAGTTTTGACCTAGAGTTGACTTTTTAGACCTCGGGTTGACTTTTTGACCCAAATTTTACCGGTTTGACCCGTTCGACCTAGAATATCCCTAGAAGCCTATTTTTAATTATTTTATATCAGTTTAACTCCTTAGAACCCTGTTTAATTCTGCTTTTCGTAATAGGTTCTTGCGACACCGGTCCGGATCTCGATCCTCATCAGTTGCTCAGGACGTCAGGCGAGTACCTACCTCTAATAGTTTTTATTTCATGATAGCGCTTATATTACCTGTTCTAGAACTGTAATACTTGATTCTGACATATTGTTACACGAGCTGGTACTAGTGGATCCTGTCATGAGATGCTATCCCCCTTACCGTGTTCAGCGGGTACTCTATCACGTGTATTTTATCATGTACTTTGGGTATTGATTCTCATGTGCTATCATGTGCTTCTTGTGCTCTCGCCTTCGTGTGCGTGAGCTATTATCATGTACGTAGCGTGCCGTGGTTGGATCCAAGAGTATTAGTGGGGGAGGGGAGTAGGAGTTGGTTATGTGATCAAAGCCAAACAGTATTCGTGTGTATGTCGATTATGCAACTCACGCATAACGGAGATATCGTAGTATTTTTTATGTGCAACCTAAGCCGATCACATAACGAACTTGTGCTCAAGGCACTTAGCTAGTATTCATGTTTTCTCACATGCAGTTACTTCTCTACTTGTATTGCTCTCCAGTTTACTTGCAGCTACTTATTCTGCTCCAGCATATATTTATTTCCTGTGCATCTTGTATAGTTTTCTATTGCTCGTCATATACACCTTACCATGTATTTGAAGTTGCTTTCAGAGTTATGTACTTCGCTCCAGTCCTGACTGGGCATATTTTTTCCAGAGGATCCTGAGGATTTCTGCCCGACTTTCTACGGGCCGGGTATCGAGGAGTGCTGCAACCCCGAGACTGAGGAAGAGCCCGACGAGGAGACGCCTTTAGCGCCCTAGTTAGCTAGGTGGGTTTCCTGGGTTGTTCCCAGTTATTTTTGGATGATTGTACTTATTCTTTTGATGCTGTAAGATGTTGTAGACTATTATAGACTTGGACTGTATTTTGGATATTGTCTTGCTCTCTTTGGTTCTGGTTTCCTTTTGCTATCATATCGTGCTTTTACTCTTCCCCTAGATTATTGTGATTGAGTATTCATATATATATTGCGTGGTTGCCCTCCTTTTGGAGAGGTTATTGACAGATTTTTGTGAGTTATATAGATAGATTGTTGACCTAGAATGGACCTTTACAGCGTTCTACCGCCGATTCTGCGGCGTAGGCTGGACGTACCCACGACTCATGCCCAATTTTTCGGGTGCGGGTCATGACACATTTTTGTTGGTGGCCCATGCAGGTCTAGTTTTTAGGTTTACCTGCAATAGGATATAGGATATAGGCTGAGAGAGAGTGTGCTCAATCACAACTAGGACCCTTCCTGATCTCTTTTGCTATCTTTAATTTTTCTGAAATTGTTTCTTTTGCAATATTACTGTCCTTCTTTGATGATACCGTTTCTTGTACTGTATTGACTTTTTTTGATCTGTGTTCAGGATGCCTCCGAAGACACGGTCTCAGCGCACCGTCCCAGCAGCTGCCACCGAGAGGTCTGCTACCTCTCGTCCTGCTCGACTTCGGGCAGCCGCTATCGCTCCACTCACCACTCTTGCGGTTGAGGGAGCGTCTATTTCTCTCGGAGATCCTCTTACTCCTATTGATCCGAGAGTTACCCCAGTTATTCCGGTGGTACCTCCTCCACCACCGTCTATACCAGTAGATGCCATGCAGTTGTTCTCGTTCTTCCGAGAGATGATGGACGCGCAGCACCGCCAGGTGGACGTTATGAGGATGGGCATTGAGAATGCTCATCAGGTGGCTATGACAGCGGTGGACAGAGTGGCTCAGATCCAGCCACAGGCAGAGCAGGCTCAGCATTCTAGGCCGGGCACTATTATTGACTTCTAGAGGATGCGGCCCAAGGAGTTCCGGGGTACAGAAGGGATCATGTACGCGAACGACTAGATCGAGCACATCGAGGGCATCTTCAGGCTGGCACTGATCCCAGCCAGTATGCAGATCGAGGCAGCGAGTAGCCAGATGTTCGATCTTACCCTTACGTGGTACCGCATAGATACGCAGATAGCAGTACCGGGACTGACTTGAGAGACTTTCAAGAAGCTTTTCAAGGAGAAGTTCTTCCCGGATGTGGCTCTCAGTGCTTTGGAGAGCCAGTTTGAGGCGTCGTCCAGGAGACCATGCTAGTGGACGAGTATGCAGCAGAGTTCTGCCGTTTGGGCAGATTTGTTGAGGGGTTGACTAAGGCAGCGAAGGCACGGAAGTTCCGCAAGGGTTTGGTCATGGCGGTCAAGTCCTTGACTAGGAGTGACCACGAGGCGACCTTCGAGCAGATTGTGAGCGACGCTCAGAGAGCTGAGGACGACTTGGAGACCAAGAGGAACAGAGATGCTTCCGGAGCAGGCAGCAGTGCAGGCCCAGCCAAGAGGCCATTCCAGCAGACTCAGCAGCACCAGGGTCAGGGTCGTGCGCCCTTCCGGCAGGCGCCCCAGCAGCAGAGGCAGGGACAGCAGCAGGTCCAGAGACAGTCCATTATTTGCCCTTTCTGTAGGAAGCCAGGGCACAGATGGGACATTTGCAGGAAGAGGCTGGGCAGATGTTTGTTGTATGGAGCAGCAGATCACCAGCTGAAGGATTGTCCTTCAGCACTTGCTCGCACAGCTCAAGGCAGAGGAGCCGCCCAGAGGGGACCAGCCAGAGCACCTGCAGCACAGCAGAGATGACAGCCTTTGCAGACTCAGCAGCAGAGGTTTGCTCAGCACCAGCAGCAGCACCGAGGAGGACAGCAAGGACGAGCTTTTGCCCTGACCGTAGACGAGGCCGAGCCCGTTGGTGATGTAATCTCAGGTTCTGTTCTTCTTGATTCCATTCCAGCACTTGCTTTATTTGATTCCGGTGTTTCCTATAGCTTTGTGTCTGTATCTTTTGCTGTTAGACACAATCTTGTTGCTGAACCTTTAGCTAGACTCTGCAAGATCACGACCGGGGGTGGTATCATCCTAGTCAGTGATGTCTGCAGAGACCGAAGAGTTACCTTGGGAGGCCGGGAGTTGAGTGTGTGCCTACTCGTAATGCCACTTCCGAGCTACGACATTGTACTCGGGATGGATTGGTTGAGTATGCATTGTGCTAGTATAGATTGTCATGGAGGCAGAGTGTTGTTTAGTCCACCGGGTGAGCAAGAGTTTCAGTTTGCCAGAGGAGCAGCGGAGCAGACCGAGGGAGTCTTATGCGGAGCCTTGGTGGTAGAGCCGAGGTTGCTACATCCACTGATAGAAGAGTACATAGATGTCTTTCCGGAGGAGTTGCCAGGGTAACCTCCGGACAGAGATGTGGAGTTTTCTATAGACTTGGTGCCAGGCGCGGAGCCGATATCCCAGCACGTCTATAGAGTCAGCAACAGTGATCTGATAGAGTTGAAGAAGCAGGTGGATGAGCTTCAGGACAAGGGATTTATCAGATCTAGTTCTTCCCTGTGGGGTGCTCCGGTACTTTTTGTGCCGAAGAAGGATGGGTCGATACAGATGTGTATCGACTACAGGGCTCTGAACAACCTCACAATCAAGAACAAGTATCCGCTGCCACGTATTGATGATCTTTTTGACCAGTTGAGTGGAGCGAGGGTGTTTTCCAGGATTGATCTGAGGACAGGCTACCACCAGGTGAAGTTCAGGAAGAAGGATATTCCGAAGACAGCTTTTTGGACCAGATATGGACAGTATGAGTTCATGGTGATGCCGTTTGGGTTGACTAATGCCCCGGTAGTGTTCATGAATCTGATGAACAAGGTATTCCATCAGTATCTGGACAAGTTTGTGGTGGTGTTTATAGATGACATCTTGGTGTATTCGAAGACCCCAGAGGAGCATGAGGAGCATCTGAGGATAGTGCTGGAGACTCTCAGGAAGGAAAAGCTTTATGGAAAGCTTTCGAAGTGTGAGTTCTTTTTTGACAAGGTTGAATTCCTTGGTCATGTGGTGACTGGAGAGGGGATCTCGGTGGATCCGAGAAAGATTATGGCAGTTGAGGCATGGAGTGCTCCGAGTTCAGTAGCCGAGGTCAGGAGTTTCCTGGGACTGGCAGGTTACTACAGGAGATTTATTCAGGATTTTTTCCGGATTGCAGAGCCATTGTCCAGCTGACTCGGAAGGACGTAGAGTTTGTTTGGTCAGAGGAGTGCCAGATCGCCTTTGATGAGCTGAAGAGGAGGTTGACGACAGCTCCAGTGTTGACGTTGCTATCAGGTTCTGGAGGTTTCACTATCTATAGTGATACATCGGGGAAGGTACTGGGTTGTGTGTTGCAGCAGAATAGGAGGGTGATTGCCTATACTTCTAGGCAATTACGTCCTCATGAGAAGAACTATCCTACCCACGATTTGGAGTTGGCAGCGGTCATCTTTGCTCTGAAGTTGTGGAAATACTATTTATATGGAGAGCGTGTGGAGATCTTCACAGACCACAAGAGCTTGAAGTATGTATTTACCCAAAAAGAACTGAACATGAGGCAGAGGAGATGGTTGGAGTTGATAAAAGACTTCGACATATTATTGCAGTACCATCCAGGGAAGGCGAACGTAGTTGCGGATGCGTTGAGCAGGTATCCGGTAGCTATGTGCCTGACTACAGATCGTTATCTTCTAGCAGATCTAGGAAGCTTGGGCATTGAGGTGATAGTGCCTGGAGTTGAGATACAGATATGGGGACTGCAGATTTAGTCAGAGTTGGTAGACCGGATCAGGGCAACACAGTTTGAGGATGAGTCCCTGAGGAGCATCAGGGCGCAGGTTCAGATGGGATTATCAGATGACTTCACCATTGCTGATGATGGTTCATTGCGGCACGGTACCAGGTTGTGTGTGCCGAGTGGGTCGTTGCGCGAGGAGGTTCTTCAGGAGAAGCATTGATCCCAGTACTCTATGCATCCAGGTGCCAACAAGATGTATAGAGATCTGAAAGAGCATGTATGGTGGTACGGGATGAAGCGGGAGGTAGCGCGCTTCGTATCCCGATGCTTAGTGTGCCAGTAGGTGAAGGCGGAGAGGCAGAGGCCAGGAGGTTTGCTCCAGCCGTTACCCATTCCGGAGTGGAAATGGGAGCATGTGACCATGGATTTTGTTTCTGGACTTCTCCGTTCTCCAGGAGGGAAGGATGCGATTTGGGTCATCGTGGACAGGTTGACCAAATCGGCATACTTTCTACCATTCAAAGTGGGTACGTCTACAGAGAGACTAGCAGAGATGTATGTGCGCCAGATAGTCAGACTGCATGGAGTCTCTGTGAGCATAGTATCAGATCGGGGCAGTCGCTTTACTTCGTATTTTTGGAGGAGTCTGCAGGCTAGCTTGGGCACCCAGCTCAAGTTTAGTACTGCATATCACCCATAGACAGATGATCAGTCAGAGAGGACCATTCAGACACTTGAGGACATGCTTCGTACTTGTGTTTTGGATTTCAGAGGCTCTTGGGAGGATCACTTACACTTGGTAGAGTTTGCTTACAACAACAGCTACCAAGCCAGTATCGAGATGTCACCTTTTGAGGCGTTGTATGGACGGAGGTGTCGTACTCCGTTATCATGGGATGATGTAGGCGAGAGAGCTTTGCTTGGCCCGGAGATGGTGCTTGATGTAGCGGAGAAGGTCAATCTCATTAGAGATAGACTTCGGGTGGCGCAGGACAGGCAGCGGCATTGGGCCGATAGCCACCGGAGACCTTTGGAGTTCGAGGTATAGCTTAGAATCTAGATTTTGTTCTTATGTTTGCTTGTGATTGCTTGTTTTAGATTAAGTGTTGAGACCTTGTTTGTGCTAGGTTGGAGATCTGGTGTTCCTGAGGATTTCTCCGACGCAGGGCACTATTCGCTTCGGTGGAGACGGGAAGCTTAGCCCACGTTTTGTCGGACCCTTCAGCATCCTTGAGAGGGTCGACGCCGTGGCTTATAGGCTTGAGTTGCCGCCTAAGCTAGAGGGAGTTCATGATGTGTTCCACGTGTCGCAGTTGAGACGGTACGTGGCGGATCCCAGTCACGTATTGGAGCACTCAGAGATCATGGTGGGCCCTACTCTTAGCTATCCAGAGCAGCCGGTGGAGATTCTGGATCGGCGGGAGAAGGTGTTGAGGAACCAGACTATTCCTTTGGTTCGCGTCGTATGGAGGCATCACTCTCCGGGTGAGTCGACCTGGGAGAGGGAGGATAAAATGCGCGAGCGATATCCCTATCTTTTCGAGCCCTGAGGTATGGTTCTTTCCTTGCATTCCTGTCCTAGTTTCGTCTTTTAATTTCGAGGACGAAATTATTTAAGGAGGGTAGGCTTGTCACTATCCGATTCTAGAAAATAGGAGTTTTTTTATTTGGTAAATTGTGCATTGTATATAAATAATTATATTTATATTTAATTAGTGATTGTATTATTTTTATTTGATTATTTTAGGATTTTGGCTAGTCTGGACCCATGTCAGACCCTAGTGGACCTATGTCTGACCCAACCCGCACCCTTGTAAGACCTATTTTTGGGTTTAGAATAATTTATTATATTTTTAGTGGGTTAGTTGGAGAGATTGGGAGTTAGTTTGAGTGCTTTTGGAACTCGAAATCCAAACCCAAGTGAGAGGAGGGCATTTTGGACTTTTGGACTTTATGTAACATATATTTTTGTGTGTGGCCGATCAACCACAGCCCCCTCACTTCCAGACCCGCACACCAGCAGCCATCCCCCCTATTTCTCTTCTTCTTCACTACTTCTTCTTCCTCTCCACTCTTTCTTCTTCCTTTCTTCTTCCCACTTCAAGTAAGTACCATATTTCTCTTCTTTCTTCTTCTATTCTTCATGGATATGAACCCTAACCCTACATTTTTCCCCAACCTAGGTGTTTAGAGCCTAGACTTAGTGTGGAGGCTAGATTTGGAGGCTTGGAGCTTGAGGGAGGTGATTTCAAGTGGATTGGAGACTTTGGCCTTGGGATTCCAACTCCCAAGAGGTAAACCCTAACTTTACCCTTGCTAATTACTCTAACGTAGTGTAATTAGTGGTTTAGAACCTTCCTAGACCCTAAGCCTACCCGTGGGAGGAAGTTGGAACTAGTTTGGTTGAGTTTGGAGACTTTGACACTAGGTTTTGTGTCAATTTCGGATGGAATCCAAAATTGGCCCAATTTTGGGTGAGGCCCTAGGTTAGACGGACCTAGGTAGACGTTGTCATATGTCTTGACGGGTAGTGCGTGTCTCCGTTGGGACACGGGAAGTCGTGTCGCTGAGAAACGGGCGTTTCGGGCGTTTTTGGGGTTTTCGTCGTCGCCGGTTCTAAGTGCGTGCGTATTTTCGCCACGGGCCTAGAATCGACGGGGTAGCATTTTTTCTAGGATTTAGACATCTTTTAGAACCTGTGGATAAATTTTGGGCCGATTCCGAGTTTGTTTGGTGTGCGTTTTAGGAGGTTTTTTGAACCGCACACCGCGTGTTCGTCGAAATGACCGAACGGCCATTTCGACTTGGTTTCGTAGTTTCGGGCTTGTGCGCGCATTGGGTTAGCTTCGGGGAGTATGTGCTAGAATTCTCAGATTATATTTTATATATATTTATTTATTCGTGTGCGTGTGGGTCGTTGGGCGCGCGTTGGTGGGCGTTGTGGGCGTTGTTGTGTGTTGTGTTGTGTTGTTGAGTGTTTATATATATATATATATATATATATATATATATATATATATATATATATATATATATATATATATATATATATATATATATATTATATATATATATGTGTGTGTTGTA